>PVLC010012847.1:12969-43307 GCA_004027655.1 Graphiurus murinus
GGTACTGGGGATTGAACTCAGGGGCATTCTACCTCCGAGGTATACCCCCAGCCCTAGTTTTTATTCTTTATTTTGAAACCGAGTCTCACTAAGTTGCGGAGTGCCTCACTAGGTAGCTGAGGCTGGCCGCGAACCCGGATCCTCCAGTCTCAGCCTCCCGAATGCTGGGATTACAAGCGTGCGCCACCACGCCCGGCTAAAATTGCATTATTTCAATGAAGCTAAAAAGTATCATAATATGAAATTACAAAAGGTACCATTTTGCACCTTTTCCAGAGTAGCAACTAAAAAAAGCATATTGAAAGAAGAAATGTATTTAGTAGAAAAAAATTCCTTTATGGCCTGTTTATTTGCATTAAATTCTAGCCATGGAGTTTGATATCAACTCCACAGTCACCAGCATTTCTTTTTGTTTACTGTCTGAGGACAAGCAAGAAAAAATAAAATTTCCAGTCCTTTCTAGAAACATTCTGAATTTCTTCAAGTTGCACAAATGGACTCTGGGGGGAAAGTATTAGCTATCAGTCAAAATAATAATTATTTCAAAACAGATTCAAATCAGAGCAGCCATATGGCATTGGGTTGGGAAGAGTAAGTGGAAAAGAAAAAAAAAATTGTGTGTTTTAGTGGGTTTAAGGAATTTCTTTCAGGTCAAAAATTATAACCAAAACAACGTAAAGCTTAAATGAAAACAATAGCACTCTGATCTTGGAAAAGAAACGATATCTTTTTTTAATAAAATAATCAGTACATGCCTGGCCTCTACTAGACTAACAAAGATACAATACTTATATGGATAAATATAGAGCAACACAGAACCCTGTAGTTGTGCTAAAATAGGGCAGCTCAGCACATGGTTGTCCTCAGAAGAGTTGTTTTAAGTGTAAGCATAGCTTAGTAACAGAGATAATGTCATCAAACTGGCTCATATTTTAAGCTAAAGCAATGATTCCTACAGTTTGGTTTTAATAACTTACATCATTAAAAAATTCTATTTTAAGCCAATTTTCTAATAATATGTAAGAATGTGTCCATTTTGATGGAAAAAGATGCAAACATTTACACAGAGATATGTTACTTATTTTTATTTACTTTGTAAATACCTAAGCCATTTGGAAGAAAGAATAAAGCACTTCCTTTGGATTTTGATAACAATTCATATCAGAATCCTCTAATTAATGAAACAAAATGGGAAAAAGTACTTGAAGCTGTGAGTTATATTTAGATATTTGTCATGAAGCCAGATTCCATGGGTTTTGCATATCTGACTCTTTGGCATCTTTCCACATAATCAACCCTTTAACCTAGACTTGGAGTAAAGGGAATAACAGTATTTTTTCCCTTCTCTGTTTAACTTGGCTTAACTTTCTATAGAAACTCCTCTTTCCCACAGGCTAATTCCAAACAAATTGTGATATTAACAATACCCTAACTGTGGTTAATTTAGTCATTTTGCCAGATAACTTGATGAAAGGCCAATAATTAGATATCATTTCCTTTTTAGGTGAGAAAGTAATTAGGAATTTAAACCTAAGATTGACTTTCATTCTTACTGGTGAATTTCTTCTTATTTTTTTTTCCTCCCCCTGCACTTGAGTAGAAATTCCTGATCATGGGGAGAACCTAAGCAAAAAAAAAAAAAAAAAAAGTAATCAGATAATATCAACTAATCTAGAAAAATATATTTTTTCTTTAATAAGTTGCCAATAAGTGAAAGCATGCTAGGAAAGATATCATAGACAAACCATTAAAATTATAAATCCTTCAGGGAAATATGAATGGGTCAAATACTTTGTTGGCTTTTTATAGGCATCAAAGAGAAATATAAGACTTTAAGATATATTCATTACATTTTATAAATCAGGAGAAAATAAAACAGTAACTTACCGTTGATGCTTTGGATAGGAATTAGAGGATAGATTTAGTCTAAAGATACTTCTTCAGGCTTTCTCATCCTGCACAAAGAAGTGGAAGTTCATCTTATTGGGAGTTGAATTATTTCAAGCTTGATCTAGATTTGCTTAGGTCACTTGACAGAAGAGCAGAACAGAAACCAGAATTTTTTTATTTATTTATTTGTTTGTTTGTTTATTGGTACTGGGGATTGGACATAGGAGCACTCTACCTCAGAGCAATGCTAACCTCCAACCCCCATGCCTTTTTACTTTTTATTTTGAATTGATCTAAGTGCTGAGAGTCTTGCTAAATTGCTGAGACATGCCTCAAACCTGTGATCTTGTTTCAGCCTCCCAAGAACTGGGACTACAGCTGTGTGCCCCCACACTCAGGTATCAGGAAGTATTTCAAAAGTGCCCTGTAACACGGTATGAGGTTATGGGATCACACATCTGTTGCTTACAGCACTGGACAACAGTTTCCTTGCCTCAATAACAGCATTTTCCACATTGGGATCAGTGTGACAAGTCCCATAAAAAATACTGATGGTATCCACAGTGGTAGAGATGGGAAATTGTAGGTAATAGTATCGTATGATTTAGAAATGCTATACATTTATTGATGGCTTGAAATTCTCTGTGCTAAATGAATGCCTTATGTAATCTAGTATTTCTAAAATTTACTTCAGCAAGGAACTTTTCTTTCTGCTCCTTCCCATACACCCACATCTTACATCCTTAACAACTGACAAGTCCTAAAGTACATTTGGTAAATGGTGACTTTCATCATTGTCAGTTGTCTGAAACAAAGATTGGGTGTGTTATAAAGAAGGAAAAAAATACTAAAGACTTTGTAAGTCCCAAGATAAATTCTGTGGTCAAACTCTACTGATGAAAGTTATGGCCAATTTCCTCATTACCTAAAGATAAATCATGTAAAAGCTTAACAATGAACCTTTCAGCATACTATATTCACTAATAATCTCTTTCTCTACTCTCAGCCACTCTGCCCCACCAAAACGCTTTGCTTGATTGACTTCAAATGTGCCACTTTTTAGTTTTCTCACATTTCAACCATGATATTTGTATACCATCTCTCATACATGCACATCTATTCATAAACAGACTCAAAGACTCTTAATACTTTAGAATTGTTCAAACCTGTTTGTATTTACAGTCCCCTTTAAATAACTAGTTATAATTCCCTGATCCACTGAGGGTCTCACTAAGATACCTGACTGAACTTGATCACCAAAGACATCTTCGCCTAGAAATACAGCCTGGTTCCTTCACATTCCCAGTACTGAGTCTACTTGTGGAAGTCAATACCTCTATAGACTCAGAAATAAGATGCAGTCATCCTGTGTGCCAGATAAAGTGCCTAGTTGCAAGCAACAAAAACTGGTCCTTGCTACTTTAACAAGAAAGAAAATCTTTAGTAGACTGAGGGAGCTTATAGTCAATGAGAAACTGAAGATCTGGCCAAGAAATTTAAAAAGCCTAAAGGGATGGTGGCAGCAGGACCTGTTCATAGCCAGGTGTGGCTGAAGCAGTCTGATTTTCTCACACTGTAGACGCTAGGTTCATTTCAAACTCTGAGCTTCTTTATATAGGAGTCAAGTCTTACTCCTTCAAGTAAGGGTCAAAGTCTTAGAGCATCTGCTTGGAGGAGCTACATCCTATTACCACACTTCCACTTTCAACCGTGGCCCTTTCTGCAGAATCTCTTTACACTTGGACTTCAAGAAATTATTATTTGTAGGAAAAAACCTCTGGCTGCTCCTTGGATCTCTTTGCTAAAAGTGCTAATAGTGAGTACAGACTCTTCTCTTTTGCCAATCTCCACATTTTCTCTTCATAGTCACATTCAGTGCTTAAAAATAATGTGTCCTCTGCCTACATCTTTCATCAGCCCTGATTTTTCATCTATTTTTTAATTTCTACTACCCTTTGGATTTTTTCACTTATATATTTTTTATAGTGCTGAGAGGTGTTCTATCTCTGAGCTACACCCTCAGTCTATTTTATTTTTTCAAATTTTGAAACAGGGTATTGTTAAGTTGCTGAGGCTGGGTTTGATCCTGTGATCCTTCTGTCTCAGCTTCCCACGTACTAGGATTACAAACATGTGCCACTGTGCCCAGCTTGGATATTTCCACTTTAGATAAATTTCTCATCTCAATTTCAGTATGTTTAAACCTAAGTCTATCATCTTCCTGCTCAATCTTTGAAAAAAAAGAAGGAAGGAAGGAAGGAGAAAGGAAGGAAAGAAGGAAGGAAAAGAGGAAAAGAAAAATTCTCAGTATGGTGTTATCCTGAGCAAATACATAATATAGTATGTATTGGCTTTCCACTAGTTTGAAAACCTTGAGTAATTACTCTTACATTCTCAGTTAAGTGCTGGTGTAGTTCCTATATTCTCTTCCAATTCATTCATGCTGGATATCAATTTGTTTAATTTATTCCATTTGTAACCCATGTGTGCAATGCCTGGGGTTCTGCAACAAGTCCACAGATGGACTTCAATTAAATGTCAACAAGAGTAAGACGGATGACATCTAGAAACTATGTGAGAAAAGCACTGTGATGGCAGAAGGAAAAAAAAAAGATGGAAGAAAAGAAAAGAAAAAAGATGTAATATGGAATAAATAAAATAGCACTAAATAAAAGTTTAAGAAACCTACTTTCTATGTCCATACTCTCTACTAATTAGCTCTCACCATTAATTAAACTCTGTCTTCAACTGGGTTCATTTAACATATGAGGCATTATTTTGTGTGACATAAAATTGTTTCCAGTCCTAATACTTTGTGACTTTGGTTCAGAACTCCTGTTTCCATGTTGGGACATTCACACTAAATTATTAGATTCCCCTCGGGTCAAAAAGAGTTCCAAACAAGGCCCAAGTGATGCTCACAGAGCTGGAAGAGAGAAAAAAGAGCAAATTCTTTTTGGTTCCTGTTTTCTCTCTAGCTTCCACATATGAGAGAAAACATAGAACCCTTGATTTTCTGAGACTGGCTCATCTCAATATAATATTCTCTAATCCCACCCATTTTTCTTCAAAAGACATAATTTTGTTCTTTCATGTGGCTGAGTAAAATTCCACTGTGTATATATGCCATATTTTCCTTATAATGCTACCTCCATATATGAAGGTATCACCACCAATCTCACTTATATATGAGGGGAAGAAGGGGAGAGCAAGGTGAGATGTGAAGGGAATCAAGCCAAGTGCTGTGTACACATATGAATGCATCACTTTGAACCTCACTGTGATGTGCAATTACATTGCATCAATAAATGTATAAAATTTTTAAAAAGAATACATGCTTTTCTAATTTCCCCTTTCTAGGAGATCAGAATTGGAAATGCTGAGCCAGAGTTGGGATGCAATGTCTGTAAACCTGTGTCATTTTTGAGATAGAACATCTTTTGCTCAAGGGATACAGTGTGTGACATAGAATGAGGGTATAAGACATAATTTTAGGAGAATATGAATGAAAGCCAAGTAGACCACCAAAGAAAATCAACAACTTAAAAGTGGTGAGGTAAAAGAGGGTTATATATGGGATTATTCTGTTTCTTTATGTGATGGCAGCTGGTTATGGCCATAGCAGAAGACACAAGAGAGGCAGTAAAAAACAAAACTGGCCCTACTTACAGGTCCAAGAAAGGGGGGCAGTACCGGCCATGTAGGAAGCACCAGACTTAAGTCAGGTGGCAAAAGACAGGAGCCAGGGGAAAGTATGAGAGTAGGCCTTGATTGAGGTTTCTTCAGGAAAGAAAAGTCAGAGCAGAGAAAAGAGTTGATTGACAAATATGGATAACTTCAGTGGGCTCTGCAGTATAGAGTAGTCCCTAGTTGCTAGCTACCCAGTCCTTGATTATTAATGTGCAGGAATATTGCTTGCTGAGGGCACAAGCAAGAGGTGTCAGACTCTGGATTGGTTAGCTTGCATGTCAAAGTCAAGCTCCTGGCTGGACCCTTCATGATCTAAGAATGTGCTAGCCCCAGTATCATAATATACAGAAGATAAACAACATGTACTATGTAGATTTTGCCTCGGTCAACGTTCTCACTTCCATAATCCAAGACAACTGACCACAGAATTTATAGGAAGGAATATTTGTGTGCTCACAGTTTTTGGAGATTTATAGGTTTAGTCCATGTCGGGTTGGGTCTTTGGAGTTCAGGCCATGGCAGTGGGACACAGAGAGGAGAGAACACTAGGTTCTGCTCTCACACCATGGAAGCCAGACAGAGAGACCAGGACAAGGGGGGGAGGAGAACTTATATAATCCCCAAGGCCACATCCCAGGGACCCCTCCTTAGCAACTAAGCCCTGCTTCTAACATTGCTGCTTTGTTTCCATGAGGGCTAGAGGGACAGTCTAAATCTAAAGCATTACACTCCACTTCTGACCCCCTAGATCTCATGGCCACCTCACAATGCAAAATGCATTTAGTATATCTCCAAAACTTCTCACAGTTTTAACACTTCCAGCATCACTCAAAAGTCCAAAATCTTCTCTGAGACTCAAGGTAAACTCTTGGATGTGAGCCCCTGTTTAAACAAACAAACAAACAAACAAACAAACAGAGTTACATACATCCAGCATACAATGGCACAGAGTAAACATTTGCATTCCAAAAGGAAAAAATAGAGCCATAGAAAGAAGGAATTGGACCAAAACAGTATCATAATCCAGCAGGGCAAGCATTTAATCTTGTAGTTCCATTTCTGGCATTCAGGGTACATGATGATGAGATGTAATCTCCTCAAGGTTTGGCGGCCCCACCACCAGGACTGGTTGGGTTGATTGTAATGGATGGCATGCTGGCTCTTCAACCTGTTTCCATGACGTGGAGCTTACAACCTTTCCTTGTGGTTACTCCATGTTTCTGGTACTTCTACATTTCAGGGGTTTTCATTGAAATCTTGGCTTCATCCTCACAGCTTCACAAATTGCCCCATTTGGACCTGCTTGCAGGCATTCTGATTTTGATATACATTGCCTGGCTTTCCAGATATCCTTTTGAAATCTGGAAGGAAGATCCCACAAATCCTTTTATCTAGCAAAGCCAGCATTATGTTAGCACCCAGATCAACTTCCAGCAGAAAAGGTAGTCATGCCTTAATCACTTCCACTGGGCCCTTTTCAATCATAGCAGCTGGGCCCAACTTCATCTGGGCCACCACTTCCTCCTTCCTTTCATCCATTTTATCTTCTTCTACATCATTTCTCTGGGCCCCAATTTTCCACATGCCTTTCTGGACAAAGTGTAAATCTATAAAGTCTCTCTTCTCTGCTTCCTTCTCTTAATATTTGGTGTACAATTTACTAAAAGCAGACATCAATATCAATAGTGCAGTTTGGAAAGTTTGTTGTTTGAGCTTTCCCTTGTCAACTTAATCAGTCCATCATCTTTATTTTTTTTTATTTTTGTTTTTATTTTTTTTGCGGTACTGGGGATTGAACTCAGGGGCATTCTACCTCCGAGCTATACCCCCAGCCCTCCCAGCCCTATTTTTTTATTCTTTATTTTTGAAACCGGGTCTCACTAAGTTGTGGAGTGCCTCACTAGGTAGCTGAGGCTGGCCATGAACCCAGATCCTCCAGTCTCAGCCTCCCAAATGCTGGAATTACAAGCGTGCGCCACCACGCCCGGCTAGTCCAGCATCTTTAAATTCAGCCTCACACAAAGTTTCAGGATACAGGTAAAATGCCAATAAGTTTTTGTGACAGAATGTAATAGGTGTGGCCTCTACTCCATTTTCCTATGGAGTCTTCTTTGCTTTCTAAAATCTCCTGAGCACAAACCTTACCATTTTCCTTCCTAGCCAAATTTGGCTCTTCCAGATTCCTCTCATGAACCAGTTCCAAAGACTCACAATCCAAATGGTCAGATTTAGAAATAACAATGACTCCAATCCTCTGATACCAATCTCTGTCTCAGTCAACATTCTCACTACTGTAATCCAAAATAATTGACCACACAATTTACAGACAGAAAGGAAGATTTGTTTTCTCACAGTTTTTTGTTTGTTTGTTTGTTTGTTTGTTTTGTTTTGTTTTGGGAGATTTAGAAGCTTAGTTCATGTCAAGCTGGATCTGAGGATTTCAGGGATGGAGGTGGGAAACAGAGAGAAGGAGAGATCAGTGCATTTCACTCTCACATCTTCGTGTCTGGAAGCAGAAAGAGAGAGACCAAGGAAGGAGAGACCTTAGCTAATCCCCAAAGCCATAACCCAGGGACCCCTCTTTAGAAACCAAGCTCTGCTTTCAATATTGATAACTTGTTTATGTTAGACATGGGGGCATTCTAAATTCAAACCATTACAGATATGGAGAGAGTATCTAGGAAATTTCCCTTAGAATTTTGCCACAGGATCTTCAGAGTCTCCTGTGTGTGTGTGTGTGTGTGTGTGTGTGTGTGTGTGTGTATCAGTATTGGTAGTGTATTAGTGTATTAAAGGAGAAAACTAAGAGATGCTAAAAATGAAATTGAAAATATATAAATTATTCTTTTAATGTTTTCAAGACTTTCAATAGCAAAGGGAAAATTATAAGTAACAGTAAGAGAAGAATAAGGATTAAAAGTAAATTTATTGTATACATAACACCATTTTAGGGAGTCAGTAACATTTCACACAAACATAAATCTAAAACTATACTATGGTTTTAGTGTAAAACCAAATCTGTTAAAATTCTAGACCAAAATTATACCATATACTTTTTCATAAAAGCAATGAGGTTAGAGGTGTAGCTCAGTGATAGTTTTCTAGCATGCATGAGTCCCTAGGTTCAATCCCCAGCAACACACACACACACACACACACACACAGAAAAGTACACAAATAAGTCATATTAAGGAAGATTATTAAATCTGCATGAAATTGGAAGACATTCTTACTGTCTCACATTTGTGATCCTAAGATAAATTGTACTTCATGGATAATCGAGTTTTTACTGGACATGACTACAAGAAAAATAATTAAACATATTTAAGTGACTCGTGACACAAAAATGTAATCTAAGCTACAATTTGTGATTGAAATTTTGTAAATACGTGATAACTGAAAGTGGCACTTATATATGTTAAAGATCAATGATAAGTTTTCTTTCCAATGTCCCATATCTACCATAGCAAAGATGATTTCTTAACAAAAATTTTGTTCACATAAAACTGAAGCTGAAAAAATTTCACAGTACTTGGGAATATGAGAACTAATTTACTGGTGTGTGTGTGTGTGTGTGTGTGTGTGTGTGTGTGTGTGTGTGTGTGTGGTACTGGGGATTGAACTCAAGGGCACTCTATCACTGAGCTACATCCCCAGCCCTTTCTATTTTTTATTGAGACAGGATCTCACTAAGTTTTCCAGGCTAGCCTTGAACTGGGATCTTCCTTCCTCTGCCTCCTAAGTACCTCAAATTATAAGTGTGCATCGCCATGCCTGACTTATTTACTGTACACTACTTTAATCTGGTTATTTTTACATTCACTCATATAACATAGTTATTATATGACATATATGTACTAGGTACTGAGGGACAGTAATGACATGATGAGCAAGAAAGAAATGGGTCATGCTCTTGCAGAGTTGGCCATCTATTTGGGGACATAATAAGTAAGCATGAAATTATAATGCACATTATTATCAGGGGAAGTACAGAGAACTGTAGAAATGCAAACGTGGTATCCAGCCAAAGAGTTAGACATGGATTCCAGTACTAAATGGATGAACTCTCAGCTGAAGAAGTGCACACTAGTTAGCTGGAAAAAAAGAGAGAAGAAGACATTTCTAAGTAGACATGTCAGTAAAAGTAGTCTGAGTCATGCTGAGATAACAAAAAAGACATCCAGGTCTCAGTGGTTCCGAACAACAAGGACTTATTTTGAACTCATTCCATGTATCTATCAAATGCTTGTTAAAGCTGTATTCTATATCTCCTTCTCTCCAGGATGCAAGTTGATGATCATCCTTTACTTGGGACATTGCCTATCCTGTAGCAGAGTGAAGACAGGGATCATGCTGAAGAACAGTGGTTCTTCCATTTATCTTCCAAGTGTGGCATGTGCCACTTCTACCTATATTTCACCAGACAAAACAAATCACCTGGCATGTCCACAGGACAAGGGTGTGTAATCCTAATGGATAGAAGAGGCATCACACTGAAAAGATCTGAACTTTATAGCAAAATAGTAATATCATCTACTAATGACGTAAATAAAGGGAAAGACCCAACCAAGAGCTTGGCATAGCTTAAGACTTGAATTGAATTATTTCCAAGTATCCTGAGTCACATGGTGATGTGGAAAGGGGTAAGGCATGAAGCTGGTCAGTTAGCATGATCCAGATCAGATGGATTCCACAGGCCATGTTCAAGAGTTAAAACCTTATCATGCATGCTTTGGGGAAGCATTGATGGCTGACTGTGGGTGGAAACAGGGTTCAAGGGAGGGCAGATTGCTGGAAGGGGGGGGCAGTCAGTAAGTGTAAGTTTTAATCTTGATGGAAAACCATGGGGACCTGACCTTGATAAAGGCAGTAAGAATGGAAAAAGCCAGTGGGACTTAGGAGATATTTGGGAATTTTAGTCAGCAGCAGTTTTTGGAGTGCTTGGATATAGAGGAATTAACAAGGGAGAAGTAGAAACTCAGTTCAAGCTTTGGTTTGTTTGAAAGGGGTGATACCAATTCTAATACTGAAATCACAGAAAGGGAAGATGGTAAAGTCCATTGGAGTCTCCTGGAAGGAATTCTCATGGGAGTAACCAGCAGAGAAATAAATCTCAAGCTATGGGGGAAGGTTGAAATGTTAATCATATATATAAATTTAGGAATCATTATAATATATCTTTTAGCCAAAGCTATGGTATAAGTGCTTGCTGGTGTTGGGATAAGGGGTGAGTATGTCCCACAAAGTTCCTGTGCTAGACGTTCAGTTCTCAGTATGAGAGTATTGAGAGGTGGTGGATATGTGTGTGTGGTACTGGGTATTGATCACAGGGACATTCTACCTCTGAGCCATACCCTCAGTCCTTTTTATTTTTTATTATTTTGAGACAAAGTCTTGCTAAGTTACTGTGAACTGTCCTCGAATCTGTGATCCACCTGTCTCAACCTCCCAAGTACTGGGATAATAGATATGCTCCAAGGCACTTGGTGAGAAGTGCTAAGTCTTTAAGAGGTGGGGCTTAGTGGAAGGTAGTTAGGTAATGGGGCCATCACATGTAAACAGAATTATTGTAGTTTTCACAGGACTGAGGTAGTTCCCATGAGAAAGCTTTGGTATGGAAGAGCAGGCCTGTTACCTTCCTCCCTCTTGCTTTCTCTCTCACTATGTGATATTGTTCTGGTCAGCATTCCTACAGCCATAATCTGAAGACTTGACCATATAACGTGAAGAAAATATTTAATTTCTTCTGGTTTCAGGTTCGTCCACGTGAGGCCAGGAACCACAGATCTCAGGGCATGGCAGCAGGGGGTGGAGAGAGGGAGAACACATGGGCTGCACTCCTCACATCATGGAGGCTGGAAGCAAGAAAGAGAGAGAAGGGGGGAGGAGGAACCATAGATAATGCCTAAGGCTGCACCCCCCAGGGATCCACCCTTTCCAGCCACACCCTAGAGGCCCAAGGACCATCCAGATAAATCCATTGCAATGTAATCCACTTCTGAGATTACAACCCTCTAGACTCAATTATATCAACTCCAAATATTAAAAATGAGCTCTTTAGAGGATATTTTACATCTAACTGCAATAGATATTTATAATACACTCCTACCATATGGTTTATTCTACTTACCACGTTATAGTGTAATCAGAAAACTGTCACCAGAAGACAGTCAGATAGGATTGACTAATCTTGGGATTTCTGCCAGCAAAACTGTGTGCTAAACAAACCTCTCTGCTTTATAAAGCGCCCAGTCTCCAATATTTTGTTATAGCAACCCCAAATGAACTAAGACACTGATGTCACCCAGAGAGATGATATGAAAGAAGGAAACGAAAAAGAATAAAACATGCAGTATAATGCCAACATTTTTCCCATGGAGATATTTTCCATGGCCTTTATTAAAAACACATCTGCCTGCAAATTCATTACTGTCAGTAGAAGAAGGACATTTGTTCATGAGCAAGGGTCAGAGGCTGCACTTCTTCAGGACCTCACACAGTACTCAACATAAAGTGGTCAGAAAAATAATTAAGCAATGAGTCAGACAGTCTGGGTTTAGTTCCCAACTGAGCCTTGGGAAACCCCTTCCTTCATCAGCTATATCTCAATTCTCATTTGTAAAACAGGGGTACACATACCTCTACTCTACCACAGGATGTTTATGCTAAAGCTGCATAATGTAATGAAAGCCTCTCAGAAACTAAGAAGCACTTTTCAACTCTCTTCCCATCATCCGGAGAATACTTGCTGGCAGCTCTTGAGGCTGCAAGGTTAACCTCAAGATAACTCATGGGTTACAGGAAATTACCACACCAAGAACAATCATCAAAAATGGATCATCATGTACATAAATAGTTTTTTTTTCCTTTTTTTTTTTTTTTTTTTTTTTTTTTTTTTTTGCTGTTACTGTTTGTTGTAATGTTTTGTGGTAATGGGAATGGATCACGGGTGCATTCTATCTCTGAGCTACACCCCTAGCCCTTAATATTTTTTGTTTTGAAACAGGGTATTGCTAGGTTGCTGAGAGTCTCACTAAGTTGTAAGGCTAGCCTCAAACCTGCTATCCTTCTGTCTCAGCCTTCTTAGTACTGAGATTACAAGCCACTACTCCCAGCTCCAAATACAGTTTCTATTTTCTATTTTTACATTGAAAACTAGTCAGATTTGTTTCAGCCTCAAAGAACAAGTTTATGCCAAATTAAATGTAGCTGCAATGCTGCCCTTTTTTTCCTATGCAGGAAAAGGGTTAAATACAAGTTAGTGTTATAATATTCACTCTAGTGGCAGTGGGGGGATTCCAAATCTATTTTGAGATCTCATAACATATGGAGAAAATAGAAAGCCCTTTGCCAAACCTCATAAAAGCAAAACTGACCACATTTATGACATGATTCATTCTTCCCTTGAAAACCAACTATCAGATAAGGGTAAACTCATTTTAAATAGAGACTTTCACAAAGACTTTTTGGAATGAGGGTGATCTTTTTCATGTTGCTCACTTTTTGTGATGTCCATTAATGATGTATGAGGTAGATATATATACATACATATATATATATATATATATATATATATATGTATCTCATTAATCCTATTTTACTTCTAATGTTACTCTTAATCTTTGCATTTTTCCCATTGGCAGATACATTTTTATGGCAGTAAAAACAGTTAAATTTTCTAATTATGTCCTCAAACCTTCAGTGGTTTTTCCTATGGAGTTCTCAGTTAAAACCTGTGAATATCACTATGCTTCTAAAAAAAAACTAAATTTCAGAAGACTTATGTAGAGCGAATACACCAGAAGTTACAGTGTTTACAATGCCTATGGCACACTGTGTTTTCTATAAGTTGGATTTTCAAACTACAAGCATGGTTTTCTTTTTGGCAATCATTAGCTATTTGGATGAGAGTCAACCTTCGGAGTCCTTGGGTATTTGAGTTCCTGTAACCTACAGTGCAAAAACACTCGAGTGCCCATTAGCTAAACGGTTTTTAGGACATTGTAGACTTTGGTTGTATATGAAGTGATTTCTTTTAAATACTCTGCCAAGAATAGGACTTATGTTTTCTGCTAACTATAATCTCTTTTTTAATTTTCACAATCAGAAAGTATCCCAAATGGCTGAGATCAGCCAGTCTCAGGAAGTCAAGGGCTGTGTGTCTTCTCTAATCTGTGGACGCTAAAGAGAAATTAGGAAAACAAAAGGACTTCAGATAAAGTGAGAGCCTGGTAGAATACTGTAAGGGGATGGAGAATAGGCTGGAAAGGATTGAAGAAGGAAGCAGTTCAAGTAATGTTATGTCCATATAAGAAGGTACCACTAGCCGTCTCTCTAACATGTCCATGGAGGGGGAGATTGGTCTGGAATTCCAGGGACACACACCAGCAATGTCTACATATGTAAAAGTGTCATTTCCAATTTCACTATATTGTACAATTACAAAGCGCCAATAAACTATGGAACCAGCCAAGATGTCCATCAACAGATGAATGGATTACAAAACTATGGGATATATACACAATGGAATTTTACTCGGCCATAAAGAAGAACAAAATCATGTGATTTGCAGGGAAATGGATGGAACTGGAAAACATTATGCTAAGTGAGATTAGTCAGTCACAAAAAGTAAAAAAAAATCGTATGTTTTCCCTAATATACGGAAAGTAGGGAAAAAGAGGGACTGTAAACAAAGAAGGAGAAATCTTAGTTGAGCAAAGAAGGTGACTTAACTGAAGGTGATGGGAGATGGGGGGACACCCTAATGCACATGATGTACTTTCACAAACATATCAAAGTCAATCACTAAACTGAACCTGAGAAGGAAGAGGGAGGGAGTGGGGCGGGAATTGGGGAAGGGTTAAATGAGAAATGTGTGCATGTATGCCTTTACCAGCTTGTACCTAACAAAGATGTGTGATTACAATGCACCAATAAAAATAAATAAATAAAAATAAAATAAAATAATTTAAAAAGGAGTTTCAAATGTGAAAAAAAAAAAACTACACATGATATAGTACCATGAAAAGTACTAGCTACAACTTAGAGAAAAAGTAATAAAATCTTTACTATACATTTAAGTTTTGTGGAATAAAATGTCAAATATATACTCAGGGATAAGTAAATAATGTAGTTTGTTTTTCCTTTCAGGAAGTTCCTAAGCTATGTTAGCTTGAGGGATAGTAAATATTAGGTGTATGGGCCTCCCTATGGTTTGGAGAAATGTCCCCTAAAGGTCTGTGTGTTAAAAAGACTTTGTCCTAGTCAGTAGTGCCATTGAAAGGTGCTGTAACCTTTCAGAGGTTCCTCATAATGGAGGAAGTGAGGTCACTGGGGGTGTGTCCTTGGAGGGGGCGATGGGACCCCTTCGCCTTCCTCCCTCTCTCTCTGCTTCCAGCTAGGATGAGGTGAGCAGCTTCCTCTGCCATACCTTCCTGCCATAATGCCTTGTTTCCCCACAGGCCAGAAGCTACAGGGCCAACTGACCACAGACTGAGAACTTCCAAACTAAAAGCCAAAAGAAACCTTTTCTCTTTTTAAATTGATTGTCTCAGGTATTTGTTAGAGCAACAGAAAACTAACACAAGACAGTAATGTACCATACACTTGTTCAATGAGTCCTCAGAATCCTTCAGAACACAATCCTCTGAAGAGATAAATACCAAAATTCAAGTGTATTTCACGCTACTTTCTCTTAGCGGCTATGTCATTTATGTAAAATTTTCTTTACATATAAAACAACTCTTCCTGTACTATTTTATGCTACATAAATAGAGGCAACTGTCACTTCTCTAGTGACTAGTTATGAGGTGATAATTATTACCACCATAGCAGTCTTTCTATCACCCTCCAAAAACAATGATGGGTTTGCCAATCATCAATTGCCAACTGCTCAGTTATCAATGATCACTGTGCTCATGTAGGAGGGTAAGAGTATATAGATTTTTAAACCTCATGCAAGGTTTATTTTATCACTTCCCTGGTTACAGCCTATTTTTTTATACTTCTCCTAATCTTTTCATAATTGTAAAGCAATAACAAAGCAGACATTTATTAAGTGCTAATGTGGAAAATTATCATTACTCTTCTAGAATGAATCCTTTGCCTCTTACTGACAGGTACTTTCCTCTTTTTGATATTTCTTTGGTCTTTTCCAATGAAACTGCACTACTTGCATTGCAAAGTTATGCCAGGTAGCCTTTGAAATCATACAGATGTGTGTTGACAAAGTAGATATGGCCAACGTTGTCCACAGTCTTGAAGAAAAGAGTTTTAATGACAAGAAAAGGAGATCCACTAAAGAAAACAAGTCAGCAGCAAGCAGCTGTTTCTGTTTTAAACGTTTCATCTGCTGGGCCACACTTTATGTCTGTCTCCTTTGTTCAAGTCAAATCTTCAGCAGATTCATTATAGTCGTTTCTCATTGAATAGCAGTCTTGATACCTGTGGCCGGCTCGTTGGGACACAGTGCACATCGCGCACGGCTCCTGGCTGGGGACCTTTGGCAGCTTAATTGGCATATGTGGTTCTCAGTTGAGAACATGAGACAGATTTTTAGCTGCCAGGGAAAAAATGCAATAATATCTCATTGTCTATAACACTACAATGTGTGATGTATGTATAACTGCAATGCACTAGTAAAAATATAAATAACATGTCGTTACTGTCCACACTTGACAATACTGGCTTCTCTGGGGTTTCGTATTAGCGTATGACGTGGCTCTTTGCAGAGTCCATACTATAGACTCATTTTGAATGAGTTTCCTTCTTATGAAAACCCCTTCTGACTACATGTAAAATGCCACTGTGTAAATCATAATTTTAAGCAGAATTTATTCAACTATTTAATTATTTTGTTGACAAAATCAATTGAACAAATTAGTCTATTGCATAGCAATTGAAAGAACCTTACTGATTCTAGTATGGAAAAAATTCTGCCACCCAGGGAGGCTCACAAGTCCTGGGTTGGATCATAGCCCTTTTCATTTCTCTTGAAAGCCACATCGCCCACATGAGAATTGAAATGGCTTATAATATAATGACAATAGTACAAGTGACTTACATTATCGTGTGGCATTGATGAGCACCAGAGAGCATAAGAGGTCAAATCCCCTTGAGTCAGGCATCTTGGTTGGGGAAAATGCATGTTCCCCTCTCTCAAAACCAGAAATTAATGACTTGATGGTTTCCAAATGAATTATGTGACATACTACTAAGTTTTCATTGGATAACAATAAAACTGGTGCTATGTCATACAAAACAATCATTTAAAAAAAAAACATTTAAAACTTTAGTGAAAAGTTTTAATATGTTTCCTGATAGAAAGGACTATAACCAAAATTTGATTTCTTCTCAAATCTAATGGATGAACTCAGAAATGGCTAGAGTCCAATAGTAGTAAATCAGTGATCAGTAATTTGATATCAACATATCACATAGTATCTGGGCTGGCCTTCAGAGCTTGTGTATATAACTCTGTGGTTAAATTGCACAAGTAAAGAGCACATGGAACTAATACTCCTGGACTTGTGTGCAAGCTGCACACACAGCTTGACAATTCTGAGAGGCTGTAAGTGGTGTGATAGTAATATTTTGATCAGTACTTTTGATGACAAACCAGGCATCGTGGTGCATGCCTTAAATGCCAGCGCTTGGGAGGCTGAGACAGAAGGATTGCAAGTTTGATGACAGCTTCAGCAATTTAGAGACTTTCAGCAACCTTGTGAGACCCTGTTTCAAAATGAAAAAATAAAAAGGGCTGGGGGTGTAGCTCAAAAGTAGAATGTCCCTGGGTTCAATCTCCAGTATCAAAAAAAAAAAAAAAGTTTTTGATAACTGAAATGTGACTGTATGATCACGATATGATTCTCACTTTTATGTCAAGATCTGTCTTAAAATAAATGTGTCTAACAGTTTACTAAGAGAACAGTTATTCTGCTCCAAGTCTACTCCATGCAAAGTGACTTTATTAAATGAGATAGAAGTTCTAAATTTTGTTTTGTCAAGATCAAACAGACTTGTGATGTGCAAAAGTCTCATAAAATACTCGAGTGCATGCAAAATGTTAGTGTCACCCTCAATTTGCATTTTAAAGTGTTTTCTTGCACTTGAGAACAGGAACGGCAGTCATAGCCAGTATTAGTAGAACTGCATCCAACCTGTGCTGCCTCTTGTCTGTACCACAGTCCTTAGCAGAGATGGACAAAAGAGAATGTGTGACACCTTGCACATCATTCTTTCTGTGCTGGAACAGATAAGAAACCACATCTTCACTCTCAGTAATGGGCTAAGCTATCAAATACAGACTGGCCAAAGGAAGTTCATACGAGAACAGAAAGTGAACCGCACTTGATCCTCAGTGTCTCAGGAAGGCACCTTTTACTGACTATTGCAAGATGAGACCACCTGCTAACTGGGCCAATCATCTCACATGATGCCTATTGGGAATTAATTCAACCTTAAAAGTTCTAACTCTTGAGTGACTGCGTGAGCTTCATTTACTTACCTATTCAATAAATACAGATTAGTTGCTAATAAATAAGACATGATTCTTATCCTCAAAAACCTCATAGTCAAGTAGTACAAATGGACATAAACAAAATTGAGGAATAGAGTATCTTGAGTTATAAAATATATATATATATTCGGGTGCAGTGATGTACGCCTGAAATCTCAGTACTTGAGAGACTGAGACAGGAGGATCACAGGCTCAAGGCCAGCCTCAGCAACTTAGTGAGATCCTGTTTCAAAATAAATAAAATAGGGCTAGGGGTATAATCAGAGGTAGAATGCCCCTGGATTCAATACTCAGCACAATAAAATAATATAAAATACATATACAAACAAGACAGACAAGAAGGGCTGTTTAGGGTTTGGGCATGAAAGGGAAGGCCTCACACCTGAAAGGAAGCTAGAGAAGACAGGTAGGACCCAGGATAAAACGAGTATTTCTCAATCTCGTTCATCTGCTATACGAGAAGGAAAAACTCTCCATGGAAGGAGACAGGGCTGAGGCCTCCTCCCAATGAAGGAAGCTTTACTTACATCCCAGAGGCCGTGATGCTTTCTAGGAAAATGTATAGAAACGTAGGGCAAAACACGGGTCCAGGGTGAATGTGGAAATAAAAGAAGGTGACTTCTCCTGCCTCCCTGGACCAAACAAAAGTAATAGGTGAGGCAAGTCAGGAGAGACAGAGAGAGAGAGAGAGAGAAAGAGAGAGAGAGAGGTTTTTCTTTTCCATTGTGGAGGCCACTACTCTTTCTCCATGTGGATTTGACTCCAGTCCGATCTTCCGAGACACTCCCTGTCCTGTGGGCTCTCACACATACTATTCCTTCGCCTAGGGACACCCTCCCTGTTCCCAAGCACACTCCCTGTCTCGGTTTCAACTCCACATGGCTACCTCCCATCTGCAGAGGTCAAATTGTTCTTGAAGGCTGCATACCTCTCTGCACTTTCCTTTTATCGCACTCATGGCCATTTCTAAACATGCTATTGTTCCCTCCTCACTAACTGTGGGTCAGTGGCTGAAATATTCAACTCTTTTGCTCATCACTGTATTTCTACCACCTAGTAAAGAACCTTGCACATAGTATGTGTCTGAAACGTATTTGTTGAGAAAATGAATGGACTCTCATTCTCCTTGTAGCTGAAGCAAAGAAAAAGGGAGTGACCTTTTTAATTTTTAATTAATCAATCAATTAATTAATTAATTAACTTATTGGTGCTAGGGGAATGGAACCCATGGGCATTCAACCTCTGAGCTACACCACAGCCATATTTTTATTTTTTGTTTTGAAACAGAGTCTCAATAAGTTGATGAGAGCCTCACTAAATTGCTGAGGCTGGCCTCAAATCTGTGATCCTCCTGTCTTAGCTTCCCAAGTGCTGGGGTTACAGGTACGTGTCAGTGCACCTGTGCACCTGGCTTGGGAGAGGCTAATTTTTAAGTTGTTATACTTTCTCAGTTCTCCTCTAGCTAATTCTGTATGCTGATTGAAAATTTGTTATTGCTGACTTTTTAAAATAAACACTTTAATTTTAGAACAGTCTTAAATCTACACATATTTGATTAGAATTTCCTTAGTGTTTAACCTAATAGCTGTCCTCAGTTCCAGAATTCCATGCAGAAGCTACATTGCATGTAGCTGTCTTGCCTCCTCAGGCTACTCATGATAGTGACAGGTTCCCCTTGGTTTTGTGAAGTTAGCAATTATTTTTACTTTGGCCTAGGAAGTTAGGGGTTTATTTTGAACCTAGTGGCATTCTATGTCCAACCTATACCTTCAGCCCTGTTTTATTTCTTATTTTGAAACCTCGCTAAGTTGCTGAGTCTGGCCTCGAACCTGAGATTCTCCTGTCTCAGCCTCCCAAGTACTGGGATTACAGGTGTGCTCCATGATGCCTGGTTTGACCTTAACAATCTAGGGAGTACTGGACAGGTATTTTGTAGACTGCTCCACAGCTTGCATTTTCTGATGGTTAGATGGGATTATATAGGCTTTGGGGTAGAAGATCACAGAGGGAAAGTGCCATTCTCATTAAGGGAGCGTGCTGTTGACATGACTTACCACTGTCACGGTCAACCCTGTCTACTTGTCAAGTTTCTCCTCTGTAAAGTTGCTCGTTCCTTTCTTTCTATACTATATTCTGGGGAAGGAAGTCACTGTGTGCAGGCCACACATCGCGGGATGGGTTATGTTCCACCTTCTTCAGGGTAGTGTTTGTATCAATTTTTTAGTATTCTTCTATATTGGAAATGTCTTTTTTTTTTTTATCATTCTCAGTCAGCATTCTCATCGCTGTGATCGAAATACCTGACACACACAACTTCGAGGAGGAAAGCTTCACAGGGGGTCTGAAGCGTGAATGGTGGCCAGCCGCAGAGGCAGGGTGTGTGGAAGGGCCGGGCTCTCACATCATGGAGACCGCAAGCAGACAGAGCAAGGGGAGGGGGCAGTGGACACCCATAGCCCCAAAGGCCACACCAGTGACCCGCTATCCACGATACCACTCGATGAAATCATTCAAATCATTAATTTTATCAGAACTCTCATGAGTCAGTTATTTCACCTCTGAACATCTTTGCACTGCCAATACATGTGCTTTTCCAGGGGATAGTCTGTATCCAAACCATAATGGCCACATATTTATTTTTTCAGTTGGTTATTTATTGCAACATGGACTCGAGGGTATTTATTTTATACTTTGGGTTACAATTAAATATTTATTTTTAGAGTTTCTTGCTTTAAATAGCCCATGTTGAGCACTGGAGACTCATTTGGATGGCTCCTTTGTCACTTTGACATATGTCAACTGTGTTCTTTTGGGGGCACTGTCTTACTTTCTGGCACTGCAAGGTGCTCTAGCTTTATCCTATATCTTCCTTGCCCCAGACCTAGCCTCAACCCTCCCTGTAAGGAGCTCTGATTTGTTGTATTGAAGAGTGGAATTAAAAATCCAGATTTGGACTCTAGAGAATGATTGCTTTTATCATAACAAGTTTGAACTTCAGATTCATCAAAATTTGTTTTTATTGTGAAAAGTCAATATTACATAGATGTTTCCCTAATGTTGACATAACCCAGAAATGTTTCTGTGTTTTGTTAATGTGTATTTAGTACAGATTTTATTTAGTAAAGAAAAATATATGGTACATTTTATGTGAAAAGTTACCTTTGACATACTCCTTTATTGTTCTACTTGAGTCATCTGCTCTTTTCTGAATCTCAAATGGGATACTCACAGCAAATCTGTTACATGCATTCACCGCACCCTCAACTCTAGATCTCAAATACTCAACGGCAAATATTCTTCGATTTTATAGTGTAATACTTCAGGGAAAAAAATCTCTAACGTCCATTTTCTCATCTTTGCTGCTCTTTTGATTTATCTAACTTGGCAGATGTAAAAATTTTCTTCTGAGAAAGAAAAGACCTCTGAACCATAGGCCCTTCTAATGTGGGGCAAAGGAAATTTCTGTTATAAACAGAGGAAGTCAGATGTTTCCTTTTCTCTAACTTCTAAGAAAAGTATTATTGCTAACATCCACTCCCACCTAGCAATAAAAAAAAAATTTCATATGAATCAAAGAAAATCTCTCATTGTAGAAATTGACTTACCATATCTAGAGGAATGGATGTTAAGCAATACTCTCATAAGCTTGATGGGAATATTTGCTGATTTTACACATAATATAGGTGACTATATTTTAGAACCTACACTATTTACTTCTAATGTAAGGATCTGATTGCATGTTTAGAACATATTTAAATCTTGCAATGATAACTCGACAGTCGTCTTTATAAATGTTTCAGAAGGTATTAAACTCAAGTACTAGAACTATAACTATAGGTATTTGATTTTTTTCCATAAAGCTTATAGTCGAAATGAAACACATTTGATGGTGTAAGGACATACTAAAAGTAATTAAAATTGTATAATTTTTGAAGTTTAATTTTTCCATGAAGGCAATTTTAGAGTTTGGGGGATATATATTGCTACTCAAAAATATTTTTAAAAACATTTTCTTCTTTAAAAAGTAACACAACACCAGGCATACTGTCACACACTTGTAATCCCAGTACTTGGGAAGTTGACATGTGGATTTCAGGTTCAAGGCCACCCTCAGCAACTTAGCAAGGTCTCTTAGCAACTTAACAAGACCTATCTCAAAAGAAAGCATAAAATAGGGCTGGAGTTGTAAATTGGAAGTAGAATGCCTCTGGGTTCAACCTCCAGTTCCAAAAAAAAAATCTGTATAAGTTAAAGGAAATATTTTAATATATTTTGTATTGATTATTTTGAATATTGCATAAATAGAACTTCTAGTTTCAGCTTTCATGTGTATAGAGTTTGGAAGCAGTAACTTCCAATTTTATAAGAAGCAAAGACTGAAAATCAGTTACTTTGGGGGGACCTATCAGAGAGGTGAACCCCTAAAATCTGGAGAGATGGGAAAACTAGAGAATCATAGCCGGGAACTACTTACCAACAACAGAAGCCACTGGAGATATAATCTCATAGGAACATACAACTGCTAACCTAATTGCAGGATGCTAAGTGAAACCTGGGAGGAGAATGAGGAGAAAGTCTAGGTGCCATGGTTTCAGAAGGGTTCCCACACTTTAGTGAATTTTGCCTCCAGGAAAGTCACCAGCTTTTTGCTGTGAAGATTCAAGAAAAAATCCCCTCCCAGCTCCAGTAGGAGAAGGAACAGAGAAATTCTTATGAAAAAGCTACCATGCCTTCTTCATAAGAAAAGGCCTATTCTCCAGGGAAAGAGTTTTTCAGAACCTCATCTTATTTGGAGGAAGGAAATTGCTCTCACTCCTACATTCCTGCTTTACCTAAGTGAGGAACAAAAACTATGCCATGGGAGAGACATTTGTGAAAGCCACAGCCTACCATCATAGGCCACTCAAAGGCCGAGATCACTCAGAAGATTAGAGTTGCCCCATCTCTCACAACAGCAGGGCTTCTATGCAGCACAGTCAGAGTGTATTGTCACTGAAACTGCTGTGGACTCAGACTTCTAGAGACTCTCATTGGGAGGAGTACTAGGGGAAACCCAGACTTAAGATGGGAAATTAAATACAAGAACACTAAAGGAATGTGAAACTCTGGCACATAAAGCAAGAGAAAACATCAAACACTACCCAATGCCTTTCCAAACATAAATCCTCACCCTAAATGACTGTTTTCTCAATTCCCATTACCCAATACAACATGTCCAGCTTTCACCAAAAAGTACAAGGCATGCCAGAAAAGCAATAGAAAACACAGGCTGAAGAGGCAAAGTCAGCTTTAGGAGCAGACTCAGATGTAACACAGATGTTGGAAGCAACAGATGAGGAATTTAAAATAACCAAGATTAATATGGTTAAATGAAAAAAAAAATAGACAACAGGCAAGGACAGATGAGTAATATCTCCAGAGAAATGGAAACTAAGAGAAAATCAAAAGAAAATGATGGAAGCAAAAAAAAAAAAAAAAAAAAAAAAAAAAAAAAAAAAAAAAAAAAAAAAAAAAAAAAAAAAAAAAAAAAAAAAAACAGACTAACAGAAACAAAGAATGTGTTTGAGTGAATCATAAGTAGAATATGGAATGAACTAGGAAAGAATTGGAAAGATCGAAGATAGGCAGTGAAGTCTTTCCAAGTTTAAATGTAAAGATGAAATATACTGAAAAATAAAATAGAATATTCAAGAACTGTGGGATAACTTCAAAACACACAATACATGTGTAATTGAAACACTAGAAGGAAACGGAAGAGAATAGAGAAGAAATATATAAAATAATAATGGTCTAGAACTTCTTTGACTTAATGACAGACACCAAACCACAGATCCAGAAAGGTTGGAGAACACGAAGCAAGATAAGAACCACAGATATGACACTCATGCATGTAATACTCAAACTGCCAAAATACAAAGAGAGAATCTTAAAAGAATCTAAGAAAGGTGAGGAGGGGGTGGTATTATCTATAGAAGACTAAAATAAGAATTACAGTGACATTCCCATTGGAATCCATGCAAGAAGAGAATGACACACAATATTTAAAGTGTTTGCTATGGTTTGCTTAAGTGTACCCAAAGGCTCAAGTGTTGAAGTCTTGGTTCTTAGCGTGGGGCTCTCAGGAGGTAGCAGGTGTGACAGCTTGAGACTTCGGGATGCAATGAGGGGAAGATTGGCATGCACAACAACAGACTGAGGGGGAAGTCCTGCCCTGCGTGTGGTGGCGCCGTCCAACAGGCTGGGACCCAGATGAAACAGAGGACAGAGAAAGGAGGAAGCAGCCTGAAGGCAAACTCCATTCTTCCTGAGTGGCACGTCTGCTGCTGCTCCCTCCTGAGGATATTGGACCCCAGCTTCTCTCTTCCAACTGGATTCTCCACAGTAATTCTCCAGGGAGTTCAGGGAGTTCCCAGGCCTTTCTGTCTTGGACTGGGACAGTATGATTGGTTCCTAGGGTTCTGAAGCTCCAGCTTATCAGACTTTGCAGCTGCTTGTGACCACTTGGCTACACAGCTTCTGATCATGTAAGCCAATTTGATAAATCCCCTTTTATAATATCCTGTGGGTTCTATTCCTCTAGAAACCTAATACATGGAGCCATTAACAACTGGGGTCTAGTGGGAGGAAATTAGGTCACTAATGGTGGCATGTCAGTGAATAGACGCAGATCTTCCTATTCTCTCTGTTTCCTGGCCACCATGAGATGACCAGGTGTTCTCCAGCACTTACTCTTGTCATCAAGTCCTAATTCCAATGCAGTGGGGTCAACTGATCATGGACAAAAACTTTCAAAACTGTGAGCCAAAATAAACCTTTCTTCCTCAGCTGTTGATGATCTCAAGTATTTTGTAACAGGATTGGCAAGTTGACTAATATAGTTTGAAAGATAAAATTCATAAACTTGAAATTCTTTATTTAGCAAAATTAACCTTCAGAAGTAAAGGAGAAGTAAAGACTTTCTTAGGGAAACATGAACTGAAAGGATTCATTGCCTTCAGATCTGTGTAGTAGAAAATATGACATTCTTCAGGGAGAAAGAAAATGATAGAGGTCAAAAACTTGGATCTACATCAATAAGGGACATATTAGAAAAATAATCCAAGAAAGCACCTTTTCTCTTTTTCATATTCTAAGTGATCTAAATAATAACTCTGTAAAGTAACAATAACAATGTAATGAGCAATTAAATCCTATGGATAAGTGATTTGAGTGACATTATCACAAGGATGGGACACAAGATTAAGCAATATTCTGTTGTAAGTAATATATACTACATGAATTGGCATACGGTTATTTGGCGGCACACTTAAATTAGTTTAAAATTTATAACAGGAAATCTATGGTGACTACTAAAACTTTTTAAAAAGTATGATTAATAAGCAATAGGAAATACACAAAATGTTCATTAAAATTAAAGGCTGTAAAAGGGGAGGAGCAATAAATAAATGTGATAATTATAAAACAGTTATAAACATGGCAGATATTAACCCAGATATCAATAAACACCTCAAGTATAAGTTGTATAAATATATTAATTAAAAGATAGAAATTGTCAGATGAATTAAAGAAACATCAATGTTGTCTACATGAAAACAAGGAACCCATTGTAGATATAAATAAAAATATAAGTTAAAAGTGGAATTACAGGGCGGAAGGTATAACTCAGTGGTCAAGTATGAACTTAACATGCATGAAACTCTTGGTTCAATATCCAGCACAAAACAATAAGTAAATATAAGTAAATGAAAAACAAAAAATATGGATTAAGATATACCATGTTAACACTAATCAAAAGAAAATTGTGATATTGACCTCAGCTTTCAGCACAAGGAATATTATCAGGAATATAGAGTGGCTTTTAATGACAACAGAAGGTTCAGTTCTTCATGAAGTGGTACCAATACCAGTGCTAAACATATAAAAAAAATCAGAATTTATAAGGGGAAATGATAAAAGGCAGATAGGTATATAAGGGAATAGACAATCCACTATTAGTGTTGAGAACTTCAATACTCTATTTTTAGTATTTGTGATGTTTTGAATGTCTCCTCTAAAACATACTAAAGTTAAATTTTCATTGCAACAATATTGAGGAATGGGATCTTTGAGAGTTGGCAATGACCCCCATTCTTATGAACAGAATAATGCCATTGTTACAGGGGTAGACTTCTGATAGAAGGATGAGTCCAGCCCTAATTTACCCTGTCTTGTATGTGTGCTTCCTTGGCATGTGATGTCCTCAGTCAGGTATGATCATATGTGATATTTTGATCCTGAACTTCTTCACTTCCTGAAATGTGAGAAAAAAAAGTATTCTCTTTATAAATTTCTCAGTTTGGGGTATTCTGTTCTAGCAGTGAAAAATGAATCAAGGCAGTACATAATAGACTAGGCAGGCAAGCAGAAAAATCAATAGCTGTATTCATTCATTTAGTTTTATTGGCATTTATAGGATAATCCACTCCTAAAGCTGCATGGACCACACACCAAGATAAAACACATCCTTTTCACAAAATACCCATTAACAAATATAGCAGGATAGAAATCATACAGCATATGTTCGTAAACAACACTAAAATTAGACATCAATAATGGGATAACAGCTTGAAATTTCTACAGCTATTTAGAAATGATACACTACAATTCCAACCATGTTAGTCAATGAAGGATTCTGGTTGCCTGATGCTGACTCTCAGGGTAAGAAAACTCTTCCTATAGAATATTTTGACATCTGCTTCTAGTGAAATTGCAATGCAAGTGTAGTTATATCTTATAGGAGGGAAAAAATTGGGAGCTTCATCAAGCTTACACACTAGTTTATGAGAGCTGCTTTTGTGTTTGTTTACTAATAAATATTTATACAATAAATATATGGGTGTGTGATAGAATTCGGATGAGATTTTATTTCATTATAACCTGTTCTAAAGTTGTGGGGAAAAAATGGTTAAGCCACACCCACCTCATAAAAGAACAAGCGAGAAGATTTACAATAATAGCTTTTAATGGTATTTCCTATCTGAATAAATAAATAACATATCAGTATATTTTAATATAAGATGTATTTATTTAGGTAATCCTTAAAGATTGTAATGTTGAAATACCTTATGTATTTATTTTCAATAATTGAATTACAAACACCACTAGAATATAATCTCCCCTACTAATAATAATGTAGTGTGCTGAACTCTATGTATAAATAAGCACAGTAAAACACTTACAATATACTTTAAATATTGTATACAACTTATTTTGCATTAACAAATAGTATAGTACGAGGTGTGGTGAAGCACACCTTTAATCCCAATACTTGGGAGGCTAAGACGGTAGTATCATAGGTTCGAGGTCAGCATAAACACCGTAGCAAGTCCCTGTTTCAAATAAAAAATAAAATATGGCTGAAAGTGTAGCTCAGAGGTAGAATGCCTATGGGTTCAACCTCTAGTAGCAAAACAAACCAACCCAACAGTATAGAATACATGGGTATTCTTGAATCCTTGTCTAGAATTACTACGGAGCAGTTTTCACAAGTAAATGATGAATTCACAAGGTTAAAGCTGATTAAAAAAAACAATTGCAACCAGAAAAAAACAAAGGTTACTTCAAACAGACCTGCAGAAACACACATTAAAAAATAGGTGATTGGAGACCATTCTGACAGCACTTTCAAGTACTTTAAAATTTAAGTATTTCTACTTCAAAAAAATTTTATTCCGTTATTAACCATATCCCTTGGAAATTTGCAGGCACATTTTTAGATGTTGTTCATTAAACCAAAGGGCCTCCTTAAAATAACTGTCTACCACATTCAAATTCTAAAATACTAAAATTTTCAGGAGACAACAAGGCTATAAACAGATATAAGCTAGATAAAGGCCTCTATTTGAATATAAGTGATAAAGGCATCCAGTACTCTGGAAAGAAAGTTGTTTCTACTGTAAGGGCTGGTTTTGAAAGGTCCTGTGGAAGATGTGCTTTGGAATCAATGCTTGGGTAATTTCCAAAGATATAGCTTTGGTGTAGTCACCTCTCCTTCACATCCAAAATGCAATTTTTATATATGAATGTCTGCCAGTTCTTATGAGATTTGTTATAGGTCTATTTACAATTCTTCAAGTGGTATAAAGTCATTCAGTTTAGGATGTTTAACTTCACTGAAGGAAACATATGTGGATTAAAGTGGACTTCAGGGAAAGTAGATATTTTATGAGATTCATTGTTTTCTGTTCCAAATTACAATGACATTATTGAGTGTCATGGAAAAAATTATATACATATATATTTGGGCGAGGTACTGAAGAGTCAACCCAGGGGAATTATACTTCTGAACTTGCCTCAGACTACTATTTGAAGTGCAAAGGAAAATGTAATAGAAGAGAAAGCAATGTGGAAGAAATAAAGCATTAGTCTGACTGTCTGGTAATGTATTGGGGGAATATGCTTTTAAATAAAAGCTGATTAAAAAAAACAATTGCAACCAGAAAAAAAACAAAGGTTACTTCAAACAGACCTGCAGAAACACACATTAAAAAATAGGTGATTGGAGACCATTCTGACAGCACATTGATGAAGATTAATATTTTATTAGAAAGGTGATAGATACAGATAAACACTCATATATAAATATTCACATATAGCCGGGCATGGTGGCACACGCTTGTAATCCCAGCATTTGGGAGGCTGAGACCGGAGGATCTGAGTTCGCAGCCAGCCTTAGCTATCTAGTGAGGCCCTCCGCAACTTAGTGAGACTCTGTTTCAAAATAAATAATAAAAAATAGAGTTGGGGGTATAGCCCGGAGGCAGAATGCCCCTGGGTTCAATCCCCAGTACCACAAAAAAAAATGTATCTATATATTCATATATACTTATATATAGTTTGTGATACACATATATATATATATACATGGAGGAAAGAAAATATTATGGAGTTGAGAAAGTTTTATAATATGTGGATTGCAGAAGAAATATTGAATCTGGGTGCTGTGGCACATACTTGACAGACTGAGGCAGGAAAATCATAGGTTCCAGACAGAGAATGCAGTGACTTAGTGATAGCATGTTTCAAAATAAAAAGGGCTGGGAGTATGACTCAGTGGTAGAATGCCTCCAGGGTCAAAAAGAAATATTGACTAGTCTCTTATGAACATTAATAATTAGTGAAAATTAATAAATTTATTTATACCATTTAAAAATCAGCAAATGTGACTACATGTATCTACTTCAGTGCATGAAGGAACATACCAATTTAAGTGAAGTATAGAAATATTTTAAAGAATTTTTGGGGAATATTGGGTTGAAACCAGGGCCCTGGGCATATACCACAGAGCTATACTCCTAGATCAAATTTTCTTATAGTTTCGCCAAGATTCCCTTTGTTCAGTTTGACTAGTTAAAATTTTAGAGATTTTTTTTTTTAAATAAGAACTTTCTACCTAAAAGACATATGTAAGGAAATTATTTGTTTTCAAATAATACACAAAACAAAATATGCTGAAAAATAAAGTTCAGACTTTAAATTTGACATCATTATAAATTTTAACAAAGCCTCTTTGAATTTTTACTTTTGAATAAGAAATATATTTTAATACTTAATACATTTAAATTTTAGTAAAAGAAAAACACCCTGCTCTATTACTGTGTTTTTTCTATGATCATTTGTGGATATATATGAGGAGATTTATTATAGGAATTGGTCCACATGGTTTTAGAAGTTGAGAAGTCCCCCAATCTTCCATCTGAAAAGAACAGAACCCAGAAAGCTGCTGGTGTAATTTGGTTCAGGTCCAAAGACTTGAGAATGGAGGGGAGGTGCAGAGGGACGATGGTGGTGGTCCCAGTCTGAGTCTGAAAACCTAAGGACCGGGAGCTCTGATGTTTAGAGCAGGAGAAGATGGATGTCTCATTTCAAATAGAGAAAGTAAATTCATTCTCATCTTCTGTCTTTTTTTTTTCCAGTCTCTGAAAGGATTGAGTGATGCCAATTCACATTGGTGACAGGAATCTTTACTCCTGAATCAATTCTTTTTATTTATTTGTTTATTTATTTATTTATTTAGCATGGATTTTTATACATTTCTTGGGTACAACAGGGTTAATTACACATTTTTGTTGGGTACAAGCTAGTACAGGTAAAGACATCCATGCACATATTTCTCATTAACCCTTCCCCAATTCCCACCCACCCTCCCCCTATCCCCTGGTCAGTTTAGTGATTGACTTTGATGTGATCTTGTAAGTACATC
>PVLC010012848.1:0-43232 GCA_004027655.1 Graphiurus murinus
CAAAATCATGTACTTTGCAGGGAAGTGGATGCAATTGGAAAACATTATGTTAAGTGAGATTAGCCAGTCACAAAGAGTAAAGAAGCATATGTTCTCCCTAATATGCGGATGCTAGGGAGAAGATGGGACATAAGAGGGTCTCCAGATGAAAAGGAGAGATCCTCGATAAGCAAAGAAGTTGTTTAAACTGAAGGGATTGGACAAGGGGGGGGAGGAGAGCACCCTAAGGCACATGATGTACTTACACAATCATATCAAGATCACTCACTGAACTGAACTTGAGAGGGAGGGAGGGCGAGGGAGCGGGGTGGGAATTGGGGAAAGGGTCAGATGAGAAATGTGTGCACATTTGTCTAATCAATTTGTACCTAACAAAAATGTATATATACAAAGCACGAATTATTACAATAAAAAAAATAAAGTGCAAAAAAAAAAAAAAGAATAGTCAGCCCACAATGGAAAATGGATGACCTAATAAGTAGTAAGTACATCTTGAACTTGGAATATATTGCTATATTTTAAGATTAGAAGAAAACTAATGTCAGTGCTAGTTTTTATCACTATCTCATTGAAATATTATCTTCTACAAATATGCAGCAATGAAACCCAGAATTCTTTATAATTAATATGCATCAATAATTTTTTAATTAAAGGACAGAAAATGTAATTTCAAAATCATATACCATTATTTGCATCATTGTTTAATTTCCCTTTTAATGTTGATGAAACTCAATTTGATATGTAAAAAAATATACATATGGGAGATCTTACAAGAAGACAAAATATCAAGCGAATAGATACAGATATGTCTTTAAGATATCTTAGTTAATTAGGATCCAAAATTCTTTATGATATCTTAGTTAATAAGGATCCAAAATTATGTGATAATCACAGTTGTCTTCTAGATCCATGGGGTTTAATAAGTCTAGGAGCAAATAAAGCAAAATAAAACTCATTTTTATTGTTGTTTTAATGAAAGAACTAAGTAGTCCTCCTGTAAGGCACATGTGGAACATTAATGACAGAGTAACAAAGATGATATATTAGACTTTAAATCTTTTTGCGAAGTGAACTTCCTGTCTTTCCCCACCTGCCAGTCTGCTTTTAGAGTAATCTCAATGGCATCTATAATCCTGGCCAGAACCTCTATATAAATTTAAAAAATATTTTTAGAAAATTTAATGATATACATTTTTCAAATTTCCTCATTTACTTCTCATCTGTGCAACACTAGAATTTTTAAATTTTAACTTTTTAAAGACTACATAATCTAATAGGCAATTCTTTAAAATGAAATACTGCAATAAAATTTGCTATTCTCTCTAGAGCTGTTATAAAGACATTTTGAAATTACCTATGATTTTTCCAAGCCCTGAGACAATATTTCACGCTTTTACTATAGGTGCTCTTCACTGACAGAATTCAGAGAAGGGACCTTTTTCCTTTCTTTTTATGTGTCACTTATTAAATAATGTCAAAAAGGAAAAAAGAAGATTTTGTGCTACATGGCCTCAAGCATAAAATAAAAAGGGATAAAGAGCTTTGCAAATAAGTACATTCTGCCAGATGTGCACAGTATGCAATAATTTTATACTAATGGAGATTTTAGGTGTGGGTTTCTTTTAACACTTTTTATAAAAGTATGGAAAAGATGATATTTCGAACATACTTTCATATAAGTCACAATCTATATGTCAGATATTTGGCCTAATATGCAAATGTATTGTAGATGGAAGATCAATTACTATAGCCTACCAATATTTATTATGATAAGTATGAATCTAATAACGATTGCATGCACTCCGTTATTCACCTGTATATTGACATCTATGTGATTGTTCACAAAAGATCAAAGCATTTGTCAAAAATTACTTAAATTTCAGAAATACAAAACTCAAAGAGGAAAGATTCTAATGTAAAAGACACAGGAAATGTTAACTGTAGCTTTAAATAAGATTTCTCCAAATACTTTTCTTCATGAAAGTAACAAAAGCTTAAGCATCTCCTGCTGTCTTGTTGTTCGACATTCACTATTGCCCATCTGCCTATTGATTGGGAGGAAAATCCAAATGGGAATTTTATCTCATTAATCATGTCATATCACAAAGATTAGGACAAAAAGTCCCTTTATGCTTCACAGCAGACATCTACTGCCCAGTAAGACAAGTGAACAAATATAATATGAGTAGAGTACCTTCATACTAATTAAAGGTCACCTGCTATAAATTTGTTCACAAATATTGCTTAGACTAAGCCATAACCAGTTTTCTACTCTCTGTATAGCAATATGAGAATATTCTAGCTTTTAAAATTCTATTGTTTTCTCATAGTCCAGAACTATGATTATGAAAAGTGCAATTGAATAAAGCAGTAGACAGCATATGTAGTTTAAATATTACATGATCACATTATATTAACATACAACACAATGAACGAAGTATTTTTTGAAGTGACATTACACTTCAATTTTTCGTTTTGTCTTTACATGATTTTTCATATAACAATACATATTCATAAAATTAGAAGGTAAAAACTAAATTGTACCAAAAGTAAGGATAACATACTTATATACTGATTCGTTGTACTATTTATCTTTTTCATATGAAGTTTCAATAGTCTAGAGAATACAGTCCAAATTCAGATAAAAATAATATGTATCAATTCACTGTTAATTATCTGGGCTATTTTATACCACCAAGACTATCCACAATATTCCTATGGGTCTTCCATTGATGTCTCACAGACATTGCATCTATGAGATATAGTTAATGGTTTTACAACTGCCTCATAAATGTTTTATATTCATCCTACACTATCAATGTTCTATTTAGTTAGAGTGTGGACAGTAATAACTAAATGTTGTCCCATTAATCAATTGCTAATGTTCTCAAAAAGTCTAGCCAGGCGTGGTGGCGCACGCTTGTAATCCCAGCATTTGGGAGGCTGAGACCGGAGGATCCGGGTTCTCGGCCAGCCTCAGCTACCTAGTGAGGCACTCCGCAACTTAGTGAGATCCTGTTTCAAAATAAAGACTAAAAAATAGGGCTGGAGGTATAGCTCGAAGGTAGAATGCCCCTGAGTTCAATCCTCAGTACCACACACACACACACAAAAAAAAAGTCTAAAGATAAGAAATGTAATGTAAGTACAAAAAATCTTTTACAAAATATTGTAAGTATAATTTAATCGATCTTCATTAACAGTTCTTTTGTGACACTGGTACTGGTATGTCTTGCTACTATACACAGCTTGTATATTACCATTTCTGTCAGTGTGAGTGGAGACTCTAGATGTAATGGATTATCACTCCCATGATTAAATTACATTATGTGCAAAAGGGATTTTGAAGGCTTTAATCGGTTGAATAAGAAAGTTGATTAGAAATCAGTTCTAAGCCTGGTGTGGTAGCACACACTTGTAATCCCAGTATTTGGGAGGCTGAGACTGGAAGATCCAGGTTTGTGGCCAGCCTTAGATACTTAGTGAGGCCCTCCGCAACTTAGTGAGACCTGCTTCAAAATAAAGAATAAAAATAGGGCTAAGGGTGTCACTCAGAGGTAGAGTGTCCCTGGGTTCCCAGATGGGGGGTGGGGGTGGGGGTGGGGGGAGAAAGAAAAGAAATCAGTTCTAATTAACTGATTAGAAAGTTCAATAGAAAAATCAGTTCTAATTAGTTGAATTAGAAAGTTCTGTAGTCTCTAGACTATTGAGAATTTTGAAAGTTCTAATCAAAAAGGGAAATTTCCATGTGTGGGCCTTGCCTAATCAGGTGAGCCCATTAGAGACAGGAGCAGCAGATGATTTCTTTTTGGTGTGTGTGTGTGTGTGTGTGTGTGTGTGTGTGTGTGTGTGTTACTGGGGATTGAACCTAGGAGCATTCTACACCCCAGCCCTTTATTTTACTTTTAATTGTATATTTTGAAATGATCTCCCTAAATTATCATGTGCTGACTTTGCTATCTTCCTGTCTTAGCCTCTCAAGTATTGCGATTATGGGCATGTGGCATAGTGTTCAGCTTCCTGTTCATCTTGAAGAAGAACACTACCACATAGCTGAGAGGGTTTCCTGGCAGGAAACATCAGGATACTCCTAAGAGTTAGGTCCTCAGATTTAGAACCATAAGAAGTGAATATTAGCCGGGCGTGGTGGCGCACGCTTGTAATCCCAGCATTCGGGAGGCTGAGACTGGAAGATCCGGGTTCGCAGCCAGCCTCAGCTACTTAGTGAGGCACTCTGCAACTTAGTGAGACTCGGTTTCAAAATAAAGAATAAAAAATAGGGCTGGAGGTGTAGCTCGGAGGTAGAACACCCCTGAGTTCAATCCCGAGTACCGCAAAAAAAAAAAAAAAAAAAAAAAAAAAAAAAAAAAAAAAAAAAAAAAGAAGTGAATATTGCCATCAACCAGTGAGCTTAGGAGGACTCTAAGCCTCAGATAAGTTCACAGTATTTGCCAACATGTTTTGTACAGCCTAGTGACATCATAAGAAGAACCAGCTAATTCAAGCCCAGGCACCTGTTTCACAGATGATAATGTTGTATTGTATTATGCTGCTAAGAGTGCAGTAATTAGTTACACAGTAATAGAAAATTAATACATATACTCATATGTATGTATGTATTTTTTTTGGTACTAGGGATTAAATCTAGGTATGCTTTTCCTCTCAGCTACACCTCAACTAATTTACTGAGGGCTTTGATAAGTTGCTGAGGTTGGCCTCAAGCTTGCAATCTTCCAGTTTCAGCCTCCCAAGTACTGAGGTTATAGGCATGCCCCACCAAGCCTGGCCTCACATGTATGTTTGTAATGGAAGAAAAATTGTGTTTAATTATATATTAACACATAGAGTTACAGAAAATAAAATCAAGCCTATATAGAACCCTATGTAGCCGTTAGAGCATCCCGAGCTCCAGAAATGAATGTGGAATTTGGGGCTTCTGGGAATGGTGATGACACAGTTTTTGAGAGGACAAGGGGCAACAATATGTGACGAATAAAGTTAGTTTTGTTGTGCAGATAATAAGTCTCTGGTAGTTTTCTCATTGAAGCTCTCAAAAGAATAGGTGATCGTCTCTCTGAGCTTTCAACTTCATCTCCTCAACTGTGATCTGAGTTAATCTTCCCTGGTCAATAAAATATCTGGGAAGGGATTCATGAGAAATGGGCTCTTTTTTGAGGATCGTCTTTGGGCAGATAAAAAGAGCTCAAAGAAAGCATTTGCCTTTGTTGCTGTTCCCCACGTACTCTGGAGTAATCAGCACAACAAAGTATGATATTTTAGGGTAGCATTTCTTAAATGCCTCCACAATCATGGCTCCCTTCTCAAGTTGAAGAATTTATTAGAAAGATTCACAGAACTCAGGGGAAAATTGCCGGAGTTATCCTTATTATATAATAAAGGATATGGTCAAGAATACAAACGACTAGTGGGGCACACTTGTAATCCCAGTACTTGGGAGGCTGAGACAGGAGGATTGAAGGTTGAAAGCCAGCCTCAGTAATTTAGTGAGGCCCTCGTCAACTTAGTAAGGCCTTGTTGCAAAATAAAAAATAAAATAGGGCTGGGGATGTAGCTCGGAGGTAGAACACCTCTGGGTTTAATTCCCAGTACTTAAAAGAAAAAGAGAAAAGAATGTGTACGAACAGCCAGATGAAGAGGTACACAGGTAAGATTACAAGGTTCTCAAGGGCAAAGTTTCTGTCTCTACAAAGTTAGCGTGCAACACTCTCCATCCCAAAACTAAGATGTGTTCGTTAACCCAGAATCTTTCCAAATCTTGTCTTCTGGGTATTATTGGAAAGGTTTTACCATGTAGGCATTATAGAATTTTTAAATTTGGATTTTTATTGGGAGGAAAATCAGTTCTTTAAGTTGCACAACTTAATTTCTCATCTCTTAGGTGCTTATCTGCTTTATATTTTTTCAATTTATTTTTAACTGACATTAAAGACAAAATTATAAATATCAATAGGGTACCACATAACTTTTGATATATGCGTGTACTGTGTAATACTTAAGTCATTTGTTACACATATTTTTCTCCTCAAACATTTATCATTTCCTAGTGGTGAAACTTTAAAAATCCTTTCTTCTAGCATTTTGAAATATTTATTACATTATTTCTACCTGTGTATTTTTATTATGAGATATCCATGCTTAATGCCTGGTATACTATGGAGTATCTGTGTTTGATATATATCTTAACCCATGAATAGACATTTCTGATGAGAATTATTCATTATAAAAATGTTTATTCTTATACAACGGTATTATACATACCTTGGCCTTTACAATTGCTTTATTTTTTGTTTGTTTTGTAATGAACCTGGGGTCATTCTGCCTCTGAGTACACCTCTAGCCTTATTTTCTTTGTATTTTGGAACCGGGTCTTGCTAAGTTGTTGAAGATCTCACTAAGTTGCTGAGGCTGTCTTCAAACCTGCAATACTCTTAAGTCAGCCTCCAAAATACAGGAATTATAGTAATGCACACCACGCCTGGTTTACAATTGGTTTAAATCTAAGAAATATCTTGGTTGTTTTAGTATGCCTTATCACCCTCACTTTATCCAAAAATAATGTTTAAATTTTTCCCTGGAATCTGAAGTCACACTATCCTGTCAATGACATCAATGAAAAATTGCAGAATTGCCCTTGAAACAACTCTTAAGTTTATAGTAAGGTCTCATGAGATTTATCTACTAATGCTTCTGAAAAGGCTTTATTATAATAGCTTCATTATTTCAAATGACTTTTCATTAACTACTCTTACTGGTCAACTAATCTTCATCAACTACTCTTACTTTTCATCAGCTACTCTTACTCATGTAATACTGACAGAGATAACAAGCACTGATCAGTATGTCCTTCAAGATTTTTTACTCATATTTCCCATATATCTTTTTTTTTTTTTGTGGTACTCGGGGTGGAACCCAGGGGCATTCTACCTCCAAGCTATGCCCCCAGCCCTATTTTTTATTCTTTATTTTTGAAACCGGGTCTCACTAAGTTGCGGAGTGCCTCACTAGGAAGCTGAGGCTGGCCACGAACCCGGATCCTCCGGTCTCAGCTTCCCGAATGCTGGGATTACAAGCGTGCACCACCACGCCCGGCTTTCCCATATATCTTGAGATATATATTTCCAAGCCCTGACTGCTGGGCATCTCCAAGTGCATATAATGCTAGGTTCCTCAAACCAACATAGCCAAAGCAGAATTCAGATACAATTTCTTCAAATATGCCCAATTTTGTTATTCAATTTTATTTCCTTGCTTACTTAACAGCCTTATCAACCTTATATATACAAAAATACAAAATTTATTGCCATATATTATATAGTTTATCAGAAATTATTTTTAAAAATGGAACAAAAATATGTACACTTACAAGTTCAAATAAAAAGCTTAAAATTTACTTATTTATTTATTTTATTTTTTTTTTATTTTTTTGTGGTACTGGGGATTGAACTCAGGGGCATTCTATCTCCGAGCTATACCCCCAGCCCTATTTTTTATCCTTTATTTTGAAACCGAGTCTCACTAAGTTGTGGAGTGCCTCACTAGGTAGCCGAGGCTGGCCTTGAACCCAGATCCTCCGGTCTCAGCCTCTCAAATGCTGGGATTACAAGCGTGTTAAAGTTTAAAAGGGAAAAGTATCTCTACTCTCTCTGGTCCACATCTACTCATTCACTCTACCCCCATACTACACATGTAACGCTTTTTATTATTTTGTTCTGTGCTCTCCCAGAAACTCATTATGAATACAAGCAAATATGAAAAACGTTCTCATTTTCCTAATTTTTGCAAAAACATAGCTTACCCATACAATTATTTGTAACTTACTTTATTTTCTTAGTAATGTAACTTGCTGTTATTTTCCAATCAATGAAGTTAGAATATCTTCATTATTATATTAAAGCTGAATAATATTTATTTTACAAATGTGCTGTCACATAAATAGCCCCCTTTGTTGGAATTTTGAATCATTACTCTTCTTTTGTTATTAGAAACAAAGTTATGACATAATTTTATATATATGCCATTTTGCATGTTTGCTACTGAAATATGCAATAAATTCATGTACAGAGAGAATTTTTCGTTTCCTATAAGAAAAAAAAATGCTAGCTCATTATTATGCTATTTGCAGTCATTTTACTATAAGTTTAACTGAGTAACTATTATTAAGTATTATTTGTATTTCCTTTTGGGGGAAATCTTTTCTCATATACTTTACAGATTTTTTTCCATTAGGTGCTTCTTCTTTTCACTTTGTATTTTTGAAGCTATTTATATATTAGAGAGAACTTAGCACTTTATCTTATGAGTTACAAACATTTTTCCAGCTGAACACCTATGCTTGAAATTGATTATCATGTTTTTTAGCCACAACTTGATTTTTTTTTTTTTTTTTTTTTGGTGTACCGGGATTGAACCCAGGGGCATTCTACCTCCGAGCTACAACCCCAGCCCTATTTTTATTCTTTATTTTGAAACAGGGTCTCACTACGTTGTGGAGAGCCTCACTAAGTAGCTGAGGCTGGCCGCGAACCCGGATCCTCCGGTCTCAGCCTCCCAAGTGCTGGGATTACAAGCATGCTCCACCACGCCTGGCTCACAACTTGATTTTTTGAAAAACCTAAATTAATGATGAATCTTTCCTTTTATGATTAATTGATTTTTTTTGGTCTGTGTTTAAAATGCTCCTTAAGTCCCAAGCTCTAAAATAACTCTAAGCCTTTCTACTAATACTATTATGGTCTCCAAGCACAGGCCAACTAATGCCGATTCTCTTCAAACTGAATGGAGGGAACTCTTCTAAACTCATTTTACATGACCAGCATTACCTTGGTACCAAAACCAGACAAGAACACAACAAAAATAGAAAATTATTTCTATATTTCTATTTCATAAGGCCAATTTCCTTATGAATGTTGATGTAAAATTCTTAACAAAATATTAATAAATCATATCCGACTACACATAAAAATAACATTCACCATGATCAAGTGACTTACCTAAGAAATTTGCGTTCAACACATGCAATACAATAAGCAGAATACATCGCATCAACAGTATAAAGAACAAAAAGTCATATGATTATCTCAATAGGTACAGAAAAAGGATGTGATAAAATTCAACATCCCTCATGGTTAAAAATCTGAACAAATTAGGTATGGATGGAGCACACTTAAATATAATAGAGACTATAAATAAAAAGCCAACTGACATCATACTGATGGGAAAAAACATTTAGAATTTTCTCTAATATCTGAAGCAAAACCAGGGTGTCCGTGCTTACTACTTTTATTCAAGATTGTACTGGCAATCTTTGCCAGAGCAATTAGACAAAATAAAAATAAATACCATATAAATTGGAAGGGAAGAAGTTAAACTATTCCTGTTTACAGATGAAATAATTCTAAAGAGGAAAACATAAAGGTTCTTCTATAAGATGAAAAGAAATAAAAATGAATTTGATAGAGTTGTGTAGTAAAAATACATAAAAACACTAGAGTATTTATACTGATAAAATTTTGTTGAGAAGCCGGGCGTGGTGGTGCACACTTGTAATCCCAGCATTCGAGAGGCTGAGACCGGAGGATCCGGGTTCGAGGCCAGCCTCAGCTACCTAGTGAGGCACTCCGCAACTTAGTGAGACCCGGTTTCAAAATAAAGAATTAAAAAAAAAAATAGGGCTGGGGATATAGCTCGGAGGTAGAACGCCCCTGAGTTCAATCCCTAGTACCGCAAAAAGAAAAAAAAAAAATCTTGTTGAGAATTAATGAAAACAGAGTATGATTCCTTTAATATCTTCAGGATATACATATGCAAAAGAAACATCTCCTATTTCTCACCATATATAAAAATATAAAAATCAACTCTAAATGGATGAAATACCTCAATGGAAACTATGAAACTACTATAAGAAAACACAAGCAGTGGTTATTTTGACTAAGACCCCTTAGCGATTTGAACAAGAGCAAAAATAAGCAAAGAAAATTATGTCAAACTAAGAGACTTCTGCACAGCAAAGAAAACAAAAGAGTGAAGATTCAACCTGCAGAATGGAAGTCAATATTTACAAACTGCTCATTTGACATATGGTTAATTTCCAGAGTATATAAGGACCTGAAAAACTCAGTGACAGAAAATGGCTAATGTAATTAAAAAATGGGAAAGTGACCAAAGAGACATTTCTTAAAAGAAGGCATAAGAAGGGCCATAAAGTATTTGAAAATATGCTTAACTTCATTAGCCATCAGGGAAATGCAAATTAAAACCACAATGAGAAAACATCCCATTCCAGTCAGAACACTGCATGCTTTCTTTTGTATGTAGAAATTAAAATGGTCTGGAAATAAAATACAGTGATTAATAGAATTTGGGAAGGGTAGAAGGGGAAGAGTGAGCCTGAATAGAGGGTACCAAAATACTATTAGATTGGAGGAATAACTATGGTTTTATGAAGAACTAGAAGAGAGGATCTTGAAGGCTGTAAAAACAAAGACATATTATGAAGATAGAAATGCTAATTATTCTTATTTGATCAGTACACACTGTATGCATTTATTAAAGTATCACGCTACCCCCATAAAATTATTATATGCCAATTTAAATTTAAAATATATTGGGCTACACATATTGATACATGTCTTAGTTGCAAGAAAAACTGGAAAAAGGTAGCAAATGGTTTTTTTCACTTTGTTAACAGGAGATAAGCTCTATTAGTATAGAAGGAAAGGGATGGGAACATGGTTGTTGGGAAGATATATATCTATAGCAGCCATAATATCCTTTGTATTAAGAAGAGATCTGTGGTCAAAGGATTTAAGGAGTTGATGGTTAAAAGATAAATAGGGTTCTCTACTGAAAGATTTCCCTTTTTTTGTGGTACTGGGTATTGAACCCAGGGGCCTTCAACCTCTGAGCTACATCCTCAGCCCTATTTTTTTTTTTAATTTGGAAACAGGATCTCACTAGTTTGATGAGAATCTCGCTGCTTGCTGACCTTGAACCTCTCATCCTCCTGCCCCAGCCTCCTAAGTACTGGGATTACAAACATGCACCACCACACCTGGCTTACTGAAAGATTTCTAAGGCACTCTATTATGGTAACTATATATTGTGATTCTCAAACAGGGATATGTAGCAGGTCAAACATTATGACCAAGGGCATATTTTTTCTTTTATGATACTTTTTAAAAATATTAAAACAATTTTAAAATATTAACAAAGAAACAGCAAAGTGAGAAAAAACAAAGTACAAGCATACTAAGGTGAACAATTTTAAAAATATTTTAAGTATAATCTTCACATACTTATTTTTGTATAAACATTTTTCACTTTCCATGAAAACAACTGTTGAAAGTCCTATGTGTTCATGTATAATAAATGATAGCTTTAAGCTGTCTTTCATATATCAGACTTTAATATACCAGTTGTCAAACATTTGCCCAGTTTGTGAAGACTTGCTGTCTTTGTGGTTATTTATATATTTTATTATTTATTTTTAGTTTTCATATAAAATCACTTTGGAGGAATGGTTTGTCCCACTCCATAATTCCCACTTCTCCAGTCTCTGCTGTGCCCACAGAGACCCTGAGCCACTCTGCCCTCACTTTTCACCCTTCCTGCATGCAAATCACTTCATAATGTGCAGATGGTGTTGATGAAAATACATTATATATCTTGATTATACAGAAACTAAAACAGATTGTGAGCTGTACTGAATTCTTATAATATTATGTTGTCTCCGAATTCATTTTGAATATAGGTATAACTTTCTCATACCAGAAGGACTTTGCTATGGTTTGAATAGTTGCCTCCTCCCAAACTCCTGCTGAAATTTACTTGTCATTGTGACAGTGTTAAGAAGTAGCTGAGAGGCAATTAGATAATGAGGGATCTGCCTTCATGGCCAGATTAATGTTGTTATGAGATTTAATGATTTAACTCAAGAGGTCTTGTTAAGCAAGTTTGCTCACTCTTGCTCTCTCGCTTTATTTTGTCCATTGCTTTCCACCACAGAAGCATGCAGAACAAAGGCCCTTACTAGGTGTTGGCATCATGATCTTAGACTCCCATTCTCCCTGGTATATTAACTGAAGCCAAATTCATTGCTGCTCTTTAAAAATTACTCAACCTCATGTACTCTTTTATAGCAGCAAAACATGGATGAAGACAAGTTTAGTCACCCCTGACATATTTTCTCATTCTCAGTCTCTTCCTAGTTCCTTAATGCCATTTATTCAGATAGCTGGCCTGCACAACCACCTCTTGATGCACTCCTCCCTATGGGACAGATAAATGGAAGCTACTACAATTCACGTAGAAGAACAAAAGACTTTGTGTTGATTCCCTGATCCCCACATCCTACATGGATTATGCAGTTGTGCCACAATGACCACCTCTCAGTCATAATTAATCCATGAACACATACCTGCTTGCTCCAAACATGCCAGTTAGAACTCCCCATGGGTAACCTGCTCAGAAAATATCCTGGACCCATAAAGATATGGATCACAGATCCCTCATTCTCTCTCCCTCTCTCCCTCCCCACTCACTACTGGAGTGTGCATGTCCTACAAAGCTCCCTTCCTGCGGTGGCCCTGGAAGCCAGGTTGCCCTTATCTCTGGTGTCTGTAAGTGACTAACTGCTTCTGTTATTTCATGTGTTTTATTGAGTTGCTTCCTCTGTGTTTCATATAATCAATATACCTGAATTCCATTCCTAGTCAAAGCTGTGCTAGATAGTTGTTATCTTGGCAGAAACATATTTGGTACATGTCAGAAAAAGCCACAAAGCCATCTTCCAGTATAAACAAGTTTCCTATAATGGGAACACTTGGTCACAGGTTAGATTGAGGCTTTAGACCATCCATGAGGATGTAGTATCCAGTAACGGGCACACTGAAATTTTCCATGACTAAATGCCCTGGAGCCTCATCAGGGTAGGGTTAGAATTCATAGCCACTCTCTTAAGAGCAACCTCCAGATCAAATTTGAGGAAAATATAGCCAGACCAGAAATTTATAAGTACTTCAGAATGACTATAATATTTCATTATTCAAATATATGTGTTTAACACATAAAGTTCTATCATCCTTGAGCAACAAATATACCATTTAAGGTAACTTTTGAAATAAGTATTTTATTTTTATAGTTCTATTCTTTTGAGAAAATCAATAGGTAAATAATTAGATAATTTGAATATATACATATATATTTCATATGCACGTTAAATACATAAAGTATTACAAACTCCAGATTATGATTGCTGACCTATTTTAATATACCTTTGTCAATTTCATTGAATTTTTTGCAGAGCTGAAAACTTGGGACTTCATAGGTTAAATTATAAATGCTATTTTAGACAAAGTATGTTGAGTAGTTCAAATCAATAGAACACATTGATTATTTAGAATTCAAATGTTAGTAGGAAAGATGAAATAAAGAATACCAAATTTTAAATATTAATTTATCATTTTCTTTAATGTGTGTAGAGGTATACCTTTTCTCCTTAAAATTTTTCAATTTTTTATTAATTATGCTGTATTTACAATTCTGATTTTAGCTGGACACAGTGGCTATAATCCTAGCATGTGGGAGGCTGAGACAGGAGACCATCAGGTGTGAGGGGAACACACGCTAACTTAGTAAAATACAGTTTCAAATTCAAAATAAAAAGGCCTGGGAGTGTATCTCAGAGGTAGAAGACTCCTGGGTTCAATCCCTAGTATCAAGTAAATAAATAAACACATAAATACATAAAGTTTTGATTTTATCTAAACCAATTTTGTGTTGTGTTAATGAGCCAAAGGAAGCAATTAAAAACATTTTGCTATGATTAAAAAGGTGAGATAAGGCTTTCTTACAATGAGGACACCATGGCAAATGAGAGGGACACACATATTCTTGGACGAAGGCCAACTTATTAATGGAATTTGACCATGCAAAACTTTTTGAAATCCCAATAGGATATCAAATGCCACTTTATAATATTTTTACTGAAACCTCAATCATTCATTTTCTAAATAGCATTGCCTTGTTTCTTTCCAGTGCTCATTCACAAAAACACATTGCTATACATAGCACTCTTATGTGATGTATAACACTCATACTTCTAATTCAAAGCTGATTTCCTGTGCTGTTGAACTAAATAAATTGTCTTTTCATTCAGGGAAGCAAGCGCTACACTCATGTATGAATGGAAAAAAAAAAACTACTTACTGCATAGAGGACATTATTTTACAGAGAGTCGATAACAACCATAAATTCTTTTTATTATTAAGTCTTAAATAAGTACTAAAATAAAAATAATTACATGGTAAGACATTACTAGGAGCATCAAAGGAAGTGAGAAAGAAACTAGGCACCAGGCAATATGAATTAAAGAACATGAGAAGTACAAGATAACAAGAGTGAGCAGCTACTAAACTTTCTAGAAGAGAGGATCTGGTGAAAAATGTCATCATATACAAGCACCCATGTAAAGAAAAATAGAATAAGAATTCTAAACCTCATTATGTGTTTTAAAGTCATCCTTGCAATTGTAGCTGTCTCTGATATCTTCTCCTTCCTCATCTCATTCTCCATCATCCTTGATCAACTGCAGTTGGTCACCCTTTAATCTTCATCGTCAACATCATATGATAGGTCCTTGCCAACAAAGTCATCTGTATCTCCCTCATATTCCACCTTCATATTAGAATCATCTTTCTTTGTGGAGCTACTCTTCTGCTCCTCTCTTTACTCTTCCTACTTAACCTCTGCTTGTTTGTTCTATTCTTTTTCGATTTGCTTTCAGGCTCTCCAGTAGATAATCTATTTTCTATTTCAGTTGGTTGACTCCTTCCTAATGACTTGAGTTCATTGTCTTTCAATTTTACAGACTTGGAAGATTTCTACTGTTCACTTTTGCTATTTCCTGAGGTTTTTCCTGATTGATGTTGGCTCATGGATATTTCAGCCTGAGCAGGAAGAGGAATGTGTGTTGAGTAATTGTTTAAACATCAAAATAATAAATATGAAAATTGTAGTCTGAGAAAAATGAATGAGGAACAATGTATCTCTGCCTAATATTGCTTTATTCCTGCTTTCTCCTGTTTTTATTTGTCTGTTTGTGGGGGTTTTTTGGTTCTGCAGCTACATTAATATCTAAAGCCTGGCCAACAATCACTTTGTTATTGTCTCCCACTACAGAAGCCTGAGCCTTTCTATCATTAATATATTTAATTAAAGCAAAAACTTTATGAATGGAGAAATTCACAATATTGCCATATTCCCAGCATGTTGCTTCCTCATTAGATGTCTAGACAACAGTATTGAGATTCCCAAAGAAGGCACTAGAGATTATGGAGAGAGGATCAAATAACAATGTTGACCATGGTGCTTTGTGATAAGATACCTCACAGAGCCCAAAAAATGGAGCTGAAGATAAAAAATATATCACAGGAGGGAGGAAAAAGAAATTTGATTCTGAATTTGTAATGTAATCACCTTTCCCTCCAATTTATTGAGTATAATAAATACCTAGCATTTAATTCTAAAGCAAATTTGTTGAATGAACAAATGAATGTAGGATTCACAAAAACCATCCTCAGAGATGCAAAGGTGTTAAAATGGTTATATCATCTAAAAGTTTACAGGCTAGCTAAGGAGAAATGGCTGATTTCTGTGTTCTATCTATTTGGGAGGTGGGTACTAGGGATTGAACCTAGTTGTATTCTACCACTGGACTATACATCCAGTCCTTTTTATTTTTTAGAAAGGGTTTCGCTAAGTCTCTGAGGCTGGCCTTGAACTTGTGATCCTCCTGCCTCAGCCTCCCAAGTTACTGATATTACAGGTGTTCATTATAGCACCCAGCTGTTCTATTTCTCCCTGTGATATAGTTGAAAAACATCTTTGCTTTTTCAATATCATTAAAATGAATTCAAAAGCAGAAGATAATTTAACCAAAAGTTCAGGAGTTCTAAATAGTTACATAGAACAATTGAAAATGACCTAAATTTCTGATTTTTCTATCTAAAGTTATTTTTACAGGGATAATAGATTCAACTTTTCACTAGATTTGGTTCAAGAACTAATTCACAAAATCAGTTGAACTATTCTGACCCATACCAAAACGATGGTATTCATATAATGTGTAGCCATAACCATGAGTGCAAACACATTTAATCCCTACTCATGAAAAAACTAAGCTTTGGCTCATGTCAACCAGCCAGTGAATTCCTTTCACTCTTGAGCAAATACGTACATCATGCCTATAATGATTTTCAGTGAGCTCATTTATGCAAATTGTTCATCTTATTTATTGGTATTCACACATTACAAGGTTGTTAAACTATGTAATCATATTCAAGTAATATTCATTTTCAGTGTTCTTGGCAAAATGAGGATATCAACTACTTATTGTTGTGATATAAAAATTAATTGATACAAATAATAATAATAATAATAATAAAAAATTTCTTGAGTACTTATTCTGTTCTAGGCACTTTCCTAAGTACCAAAATTAATTGTTAGAGAAATATTATTTTCTCCTTTCTTCTTAATGTACAGAGCAACAAACTCAATCTTAAAATTTGTGTGATTCAGTAAATATGTTTTTGAGTAGTACTAAGAATTGAACCCAGGGGATTTCTACCTCTGAGCTATACCCTAAGCCTTGCTTTATTTTTTATTTTGAAACAGGGTCTTGCTAAGTTGATGAGATCTTTACTAAAGTGCTAAGGCTGGCCTCCAACCCTGAGCCTCTTGTCCTAGCCTCCAAAGTACTGGAATTACAGGCATGCACCACACTTGGCTAAATACATTTTATTTATTCATTTTTTGTCAATGAACACAGGTTGTATATATGTCTTAGGAATTGTGAATAGGTAAATTTTATGGCATTTTTACTTGCCTTTGCCCCCACCCCTTATCTGGAACAAGAGAATTCTTGAAGAGGGAAGCTCATGTTACCAGTGTACAACCCTGATTCCTGGTTCTAGAGAGAACAAAGCCAACTTCATCCACAAATTACTGTATACACATGCTCAAATTATTTTGGGAAGCACTAATCTTGTTTTTTCCTAACTTTAAAATAGGCTAGAAAAGCCAATGACAAGCAAGCACCAGTGGAATTAGGTCCAATGCTTATCCCAGTGGACACAGATGCAAGGTTTATCCTAGCACCTGGAAGACCCTCAGAGACAGAAAAATGGCCCAAAACAAACAGTGATGAAGAATGAAGAGAAAATGGCACTTCCCAAGGAATAAAAGAAGCACCAGTAACTGACCCAGAGCAAATGGAGATTAATGGACAGCCTAAAAAGGAATTAAAAGTAATTGCTGTAGGAGCTCAGAGAACTTCAAGAAAATGTGGATAAATAATTCAGCAATATAAAGAAAACAGAGAAACTACTTAGTGATGTGAACAAAACGATTAGAGGAAAATGAGAAATCGAATAAAAAGATTAAAATTATATTTAAGAAAAAACAGAAGTTCTAGAGCTGACAAATAGAATGAATAAAAGTTTTTAAGAATAATAGAAGCCGGCCGTGGTGGCGCATGCTTGTAATCCCAGCATTTGGGAGGCTGAGACTGGAGGATCCAGGTTCTCGGCCAGCCTCAGCTACCTAGTGAGGCACGCTGCAACTTAGTGAGACCCTGTTTCAAAATAAAGAATACAAAATAGGACTGGGGGTATAGCTTGGAGGTAGAATACCCCTGAGTTCAATTCCCAGTACCACAAAAATAAATAAACAAATAAAAATAAAGAACAATAGAAAGTGTCAATGGTAGAATTAGAAAAGCACGAGAAAGAATCTGTGACATTTAGGATAGGTTATGTGAAAGGTGATAGTCAAAAGAAAAAAGAAAATGCAATTAAATGGAGAAATTTTTATGGAATTTATAGATAGCACCAAAAGAGTTATATTTGTGTTATAGAAGAGAAGCATTGATAAAAGAACAAAAGGGTAGAAGGCTTATGTAAAGAAATAATTGGAAACTTTCTAAACCTGCAAAAATACAAATATTCAGATATTGGAAGGTGAAAGGTCTCTAATCAGATTCAATTTAAACATGACTACACCCAGACATTTTATAATCAAACTGTCAAGAAACAGAGACAAAGACTGAATTTTGAAACACCAAGAGAGAAGAAGAAAATATAACATATAAGTGAGTTTTAATAAAGCTACCAGAAGATTGCTCAGGAGAGATCTCAGAGACCAAAAAAGAATGGAATAATATAATCAAAGGGCTAAAGGGAAAAATTTCCAAACAAGAATACTGGACCCTGCCAAGCTGTTCATTACAAATGAAGGAGTGATAAAGACTTTCCAAGGGGGGGGAGAAAAAGTCGAAGGGAGGGGGGTCATCATCAACACACCTATCTTACAAGGTGTGATAAAAGAAGTTCCTGAAATAGAAGAAAAGAATGTTAGCAAATTACACAAAAACAGCTGAAAGATTAAAACTCATTGGTAAAACTAAGTGCACACTCAAATTTAGAATACTTTAATACTGTAGCTGGCTATGGTAGCACAAATCTGTAATCCCAATACTTGGTAGTCTGAGACAGGAGAATCATAGTTTCAAGACCAGCCTCAGCAACTTAGCAAGGCCCCCAACAATTTAGTGAAACCCTGTTTCAAATAAAAAACAAAATAATTTTGGGAGTATAGCTCAGAGTAGAACTCCCCTGGGTTCAGTTCCCCTTGTCACAAATAATAATAAAAAAAGAATGATACAATACTATTGCAAATGTGATATGTAAATATCTTTACAATAAAGGCTAAAAGAAAAACAATTATAAATAGTAATAGCAACAAGTTTATTCATGAATTTACAGTATGAAAATGTGCCAAGTAGCTGGGCATGTCAGTGCATGTCTGTAATCTAAATACTTGGGAGATTGAGATAAGAAAATCATAGGTTTGAGACCAGCCTCAGAAATTTAGCAAAATTCTCAGGAATTTAGTGAGACTGTTTCAAAATAAAAAAGGGCTGGTTGTATAGATCAGAAGTAGAACGTTTCTGAGTACCATCCACAGTACCCCCTCAAAGTTGTAATTGTGATATAAAAATATTAAATTTGTGGGGAATGAATAAAACAGTAGAGATTTTTATGCCATTGAAGGTAAGTTGTAACAATAACAAGCTTTAAATATTCTACTAAAATGGATTTAATGTAATTCACATGGTAACCGCAAAGTAAATGCCTACATTAGGTAAATAAACGATAAAAATAAATCAAAGAATTTATAAATGGAATGGCATCTAAACTAAAAACTTTTTCACAGCAAAGGAAACAATAGTGTGAAAAGAGGGCTTACAAAATGGAAGAAGTTCTTTGCTTGCTCCACTTCTGACAGAGGACTAATACCTACAGTATATAAATAACTCAAAAGACCCAAAATAAAATGAATAATCCATTCTAAAAGGAGTTAGATGGATACTTAGTGTAATTTTGATTTGTTGTTCCCTGTTGGCTAACAATGTTGAACATTTTTTATATACCTGCTGGTCATTATATTTCTTCTTTTGAGAAGTGTCTAATCAATACAACTGGCCATTTTTATGGGTTTATTTATTTATTTATTTATTTTAGTTTTAAGATTTTTAAGCTCTTTGTATATTTTAACTGGTGAAGCCAATATGGAGATTTGTCTTAGAGATTTCTCAGAAGATTGGTAATGGAACTACCATATGATCCAATGATACCTCTCTTGGGCATCTTTCTAAAGGAACAAAAGTTAGAATATTATACCAATACATGCATATCCATGTTAACAGCAGCACAACTCACAATAGCCATATTATGGAACCATCCGAGGTATCCATCGACATATTAATGGATCACAAAACTGTGGTATATATTCACAATGGAATTGCATTAAGTCATAAAGAACAACCAAATAATGCCATTTGCAGGAAAATGGTTGGAAATTGAGAACATTATAAGTGAAATTAGCCAGTCTCAAAAAGCGAATACTTGCATGTTTTCTCTCATATGTGGAAGCTAGATAGAAATAGGGAAACAAAAAAGACATCAGATAAAGGAGCAGAGACTCCAATGAAGTGATGGAAGGTATTTAGGAGGGGGAGGAAGGGGGATACAAACATAAAAAAGGTAGCTGTTGAAATAATGCTATGTATGTATATAAAAATGCCAATCTCAATGATATGTACCAGGAAGGGGAGGAAGTGGGACCTGGATAGCAATCCTCCAAGTAACATGTGCATGCATATTCATATTGCTCTATACCTCGGTGTGATGTATAATTGGAATATACCAATTAATTATAAAAAGCTCAATTGATCATAAAGAACAAATTTATGACTTTTGAAAAAATGGATGGAACTGGAAAACATTATGCTAAGTGATACAAGACGGATTCAGAAAGTTAAGGGTCACATGTTTTTCTTATATATAAAACCTAGAGAGAAAAAAGGGAAGAAAAGAGACTTTGTGAAAACAATTGTGTATTTCTCCAATTGGTGGGCTTGACACCAAGAAAAAACAGATAAATTTATAGGGATGGGGCAGAGAGATGGTTAGAGGCATTTTTCTTTACCACCATTCCTGGAGTCCTTTGTTCCCTTCACTCCTGATAGAATGGAAATCAATAGAAACACAAATAATACTAAATGGTGGCATGAATACAGGGGGAAAGGAATACTTAACACAATGATCGTGGGAGAATAAATTAGTACAAGGACTATGGAGATCAGTATGGAGGTTTCTCAAAAGACTAAAATGGAAATGCCATATGACCCAGCTATACGACTCCTCAGTGTCTTTCCAAAAGAATTAACATCAGAATATTTTAGTGATATATGCAGTCATGTTTATTTCAGCATAATACACAATAGTCAAGCTATAGAACACGCCTTTGCATGCCTCACCAAATTAATAGATTTTTAAAATGTGGTATATACATACAATGGAGGTTCACTCAGCTGTATAGAAGAACAAAATTATGTCATTTTCAGGAAAATGGTTGGAGCTACAGAACATTATGCTAGGTGTTATCACTTAGTCTCAGAATTTCTATGTTTTCTTTCATATGTGGAAGCTAGAGAGAAAAGGAAATGGACTTCATGAAAATGAGAAGAGACACGAAATATGAGACAAAGAGAGCATAATTCAACAGTAAAGAACAGATTTTATTCTGGAATAAAACCTGGAAGGAGGCCATTGACCAGGAAAGAGAGTCCATGAAAATCAGGAGCCCACTTCCTTACAGATTAGGTGATTTTTATGGGGCATTAGGAGGGAGGGAGAGCAAAACAATTGTGTATTTCTCCAATTGGTGGGTTTGACACCAAGACAAAACAGATAAATCTATAGAGATGGGGCAGAGAGATGGTTAGAGGCATTTTTCTTTACCACCATTCCTGGAGCCCTTTGTTCTCAGCACCCTCCAGCCCAGCCTCACAGTCAGACATTATAGTACCCACATTGCAGAGATTTTATAAGATTTATATTGGGAAATGGGCAGCTGTATTTGCTCTAGCTACTTCCTGCATGACAATGGGACAACAGTAGACATAGGGATAGAAGCTGTGTTGTAGGCACTGTAAGGTTCTTAAAGGTCCTGTGTGTTTGGGAGGAGGATGTATTTTCCATTGGTCTGCAAGAGAAGAAGCTTGTTGACAGAGTGGTTAGTGATTTTTTTTTAATTTGGGACAAGATCAAATTTACTACACAGTATCTGAAGACAGCTGCTAAGATTATTATAAGAAGGGATCCTGCTAGTGGAACCACCCATGGGAACCAGTTGAGGGATTGTGCCCAGGATCCCCAGGAGTTAGCCATTTGTTCCCTCTGTTTTGCTCTTTCATCTTTTAGTTTTGGGGCCATATCACAGACAATGTCAAATTGATTTGCATAGAAACAGCATTCCTCTCCAAGAAACAGACACAGGCACAGACCACCTTTTTCTGCAGTCAGGAAATTTAAGCCTCACTGATTTTGAAATACTACCTCTGATAGAGTCTATCTGATCCTGTAGCTTAAAAATAGATTTGGTGACTTGTTCTAAATTATCTGTCCATTGTTCTTGGAGTTTTTTTGTAAGTAGTTGTGGCAGTGGCTAGAACCCCATCATTGGTGCCCACTGAGCCAGCTATTCCTAGGAATATTAGGAGAGGAATAAGTTGAACTGTCCATGTATAGCAAGTGTGTGCTTCCAGAGGAATAGGAAAAGACTGATTAGTAGGTGCAATATCAATTGCGAGAGTTACCCACACTGCAGGACAAGACCCCATCCAGCTGGAAAATAAACAATAATAGGATAATCCACCACAGAAAAATATAACTCCTAATTCACTGAGACACACATGCTGAGTGCGTTTTACCTGGACTATTGATTGGCAGGGGTGGGTGCTTAGTAAATCTCCTTTTGGGAGATGCGTGATAGAGGTTAATCTGTTTGTAACTGGATTCCAGCAGTGATGGAGTCAGTGCATAGGGGATTTGTAGAGTGGTTAAATTGAGGATGGAGGTAGATAAGTAAAGCCAGCAGTCTTTTGCTAAAGTTGGCTTAGAACTATTAAGGAAATGATGGGTGACAGTAAGGATGGAGTTAAATGACTCCTAAAACTTGAATTTGTCTGTTTGTAGGGGTCTAAGGTGTGGGTATGGAAGATGGAAAGTGGGATTTTTCCCCAGAGGGGAGATTTTGGCAATAAGTTTTGTTGATACTTTTTGATATTTTCTTTTCTAGTCTTATCCTGGATGCCCCCTCTATCTGAGTATCTGCAGTGTGTTTGTAAAGTGAAGCAGACTGGTGGTCCCTATTGACCTTATACCATGTTGTATCTGGGGAGGTGATCTTAACTGTCCAGTAGGTTTGGCCAGAGGCAGTACATTTAGTTGATGTTAACTCCTGGTAGCATTCAGCCAGTACTAGGGTATAAGAAGTGAAGATGGTCTGTGAATATCTCCAGGAATAGTAGGGGCAGGGGGCACACCTTTCACAGATCCCTTGAGGAGAGACAAGGCAATAAAGGTCAAAGGGCAGAGGAAGGCAATCATCCCGGGGGTTGGGTAACTTATGGGCCCTAGCAGTAGCCAAAGTAATTCCAGTCAGGAGTCATAAAACGATTTTACATCAGCTGATCTAGTGTAATGAAAAGGATACTGAGGACAGCAAGAATTAAGAATAGATGGTGTCTTAGAGCCTTCTGATCTATCATGGAGAGGGAATCTGGACTTTTATTTAGAAGAAATTTGATCCTAAGAATAATCCACCAAATCACCTTGCAGCGATGGTTAATCTGCCTGTATAGGCTTGGTTTCAGGAATAAATTAAAAAGCAGTTTGGGCTCAAAAAAAGGATTAAAAATATACAACCCAGGACTAAGAGATTTAGAAACATCAGTGTTTTATCTGTTATGAGAATTGTAGACAGAAGACAAAATGTAAAGAGCAGAGAAAGCAAGGCACAATGAAAGAAGTGAAATTGGGTGAGGATATAGAACATGCCCTAGAGACATGCTTGTAGGATTTGTTTAGATGTGTTAGGGGGGGCCACAAGAAAACCAGGTAAGATCTCCAGTGAAGTATAGAGAAACCTGTGGAATTCTTTTAGAGAAAGGGACATGTGTTAGGCCAGATTATTCACTGAAATCCATTTTCTTCTGGTATGGGAATGAGATGGTATTCATTTTCCAGCAATTTTGTAATTTTTATCCACAGGGACCCTGGAAAGGGGGAAGAGGGTGAGGGAATATGGAGTTTAGTAGAGAAAAAAGGGAGAATGGGTTTTGTATATATGGTATTGGTTTTAAAGAATCCAGTTTTAATGGGTTCGATGGTCGTGCCTGCCTGACAGTGGATAAATGATACCAGGTGAGGAGTCCCTTTAATGTTACTGCTGTTGAGGTAGTCAAGATAATTTGGTGGGGCCCTTCCCATTTGGGGCAAAGTGGTTTATGCAGTGTTTGGAGATATACTCAGTCCCTTGTTTGTAAGGAGAAGTGAGTGAAAGTGTAGGTTTGGGAAAGATTGGAATCTATGTGTTTCCATAACATAGAATGAAGGGAGTGGAGGAAGGGACTGAGCAAGGGTGGAAGGTCTATCATACGCTACTCCAAAAGGGCTTACCATGAGGAGTTTTTGAGAAAGTGTTCTTAGGTTTAGGAGGGCTGAGGGAAGAAGGGTGATCCAGTCAGTGTGAGTTTGTTGGGAGAGCTTGGTTAGGGTGTTTTTAAATCTTTCATTAATTCTTTCAACCTTTCCTGATGACTAGGGTCTATAAGAAATGTGGAAATGCAAGGTTATCCCCAGAGTTTTAACCAGACTTTGTGTGATTTCTGAGGTGAATTCGGGTCCATTATTGGACTGGATTGAATTGAGTATGCCAAATTGGGGAATTATACTAGAGGTAAGGTGATGAGTAACAGTTGAGGATCTTTTCCTGGTAGTTGGAAAGGTCTTGGCACCTTGAAAATATGTTTACTTTTTGTACTGGGGGAATGTGGATGAAGTCTCTTTTCCAGTCTTCCTCAGAAAGCTGACCCTGGGCTTGGTGAGTGGGGAAGAGTGGGGGTCTTAGGTTAGAGGACATTGAGGATTGTTGGCAGATAATATAGTCTTTTATAATTTCTTTTATCTGCTGTTTTATTTCAGGTATAAAGTAGAGGTGAGGTTCTAATAATCTTTGGATAGGGTAGGAGCTATCATGGAAGAGGTTATGTAAATAGGTGAGAAAGTGATCTTGGAACTACTCTGGAAGAATTAGCTTTCCCTATATATACTAATAGGGATCTTAGAAGTGGCCTCCTATAGCCTTAAGTTGGCTCTCTTCTTCTGGGGAATACTCAGTCAGGACAAGATGTGGGGTAGGGATCAGTGGAAATAGGCAGTAAGGAATATATTCACCCATAGCGGCTAATCTTACTAATTTGTCTACCTCTTGATATGTATCCTCTTTCCCTTTTGTGTCCCCTGCAATGGATAACCACTGCTGCCTTTGGTAGGAGAGATGCTTAGAGAAAGTTATCAATCAATTTGTGATTTTGTATGACTCTCTTTTGCAGTTAAGAGATTTCATTCCCTCCAGATTTGAGCATTGTAATGAAGGATATTATAGGCATATTTTGAGTCAATATAAACATTAGTAATAGAATTTTTTTATTAAGGTTAGTGCTCAAATCAGGTCTATTTGCTCAGCTTGTTGGAAAGTGATATGATGTCCACCCTCCTGGATGGACAAAATTGATCATGGTCATGATACCCTTCAACAATGACATATCCAGTGGTTAGGAGGTCCTTTGATGCGCCCAGAATGTAAAGTGCCCCCAGAATGTGGGTGGTGATTATATGGTGGAAGGCGATCAGGAAAAACTCAACAATCTCTGAACAGTTGGTCATTTTCTTTCTCGTGTTTTGGGGCAAAAGGCTAACAGGGTTTAAAGGGGGATATCTTGCAAAGGAGATTTCAGACTGGAGGCGAGTGGAGTAGAGAGTTTGTAGGTAGGAATCTGAAACAGTACTAAGAGCTTTATGACTCAGCATATCAGATAAGTTTGAGAGGACAGTACCAGAATGGGGTGATAGAAGGCTAGCTTGAGGGTCTCCAGGATTAGTAGAGTGTCAGAAGCCAAGACCTTTAGAAAGAGTGACTATCCCTCATATATGAAGTCGGATTATTTTGACAAATAAGTGACAGGTACCTAAGGATACCTAAGGAACCAGGATACCTAAGGCCTCTTTTTGCTATGTAAATACAGAAAAAAAGATTTATTTGAATTTGGCAGCCCCAAGGAGGGTGCCTGGCTCAGGGCCTGCTTTAAATCATTAAAGGCTCTGGATAGGTCAGGGTCAGGAGAAATTAGGTCAGTAAAGTTTCCTTCTGCAGATTCATAGAGGGATTTAGCTATAAGGGAAAATTTATGTATCCAGGCTCTGAAGTAACCAGTAAGTCCCAGAAAAGACAGAAGGCCCTGTTTTGTGTTGGAAAGGGAACAGAAATTATGGCCTTTTTCTGAGACAAGGGGTTCTCTTTTGTTGTAGAGGTGATTAATAAGCCAATATATGTGGCCCTTTAAGTGACTAGTTGAGCCTTTTTCTGTGAAAGCAAATACCTACAGGTGGCCAGAAAATTTAGCAACTGGACAGTATGAGTTATGCAGTCTTGCTGGGTTTGACTATAGAGCAATAGATCAACATACTGAAGAACAATGCTGGGATTAAGTTAAGTCTTCTAAGTCTGACTGAAGGGCCTGGCTAAAGAAGTGGGAGCTGTCCCAGAAACCTTGAGGAAGGATTGTCTAGGTAAGTTGCTGGCATGTCCATTGTCAGGATCCATCCAGGTAAAGGCAAATAATTGTTGTGAAGATGAGTGTAAAGAAATAGTAAAAAAGTCATCCTTTAAGTCTAATACCAAGAAAAAGGTGGTGGACGGAGGGGTGTGGGATAAGAGAGTATAAGGGTGTGGCACTACTGGGCAGGTGGGAAATATGGCTTCATTTACACTTCAGAGGTCTTGCACTAAGTGAAAGGAGCAATCATATTCCTTAACAGGGAGGAGAGGGGTATTATGTGAGGAGTCAATAAGGATTAGAAGTTGGGCAGATAGACGGCAGGAAATAATAAGCTGGAGCCCTCAAAGACTGGCTGGGCTTAATGGATATTGGGAAATGGTGATGGAGCAAGAAGAATCTCTCAATAAGATTTTCATTGGCATATGGTGGATGGCTATTTGGGAGGATTTTGTGTTCCATATTTCCATTTATACGGGCATGGATGTTTTGGGGATTGTTATCTTCCCCTTGAGGCAGTGGGGTAGATAAGTGTAAAATAAGATAAGAATGACTTTCTATAAACCTACTTAGTCATATAGATGTACCTAATTTATGAAGTAAGTCTCTGTCTATAATGGACATAGGACATTGTGAAATCACCAGAAAGGAATAGAGAAGGGATATTTCTCCAAAATGGCAAAATAGGGTTGTAATCTTCTTGGGGTTTTCTGAGATTACTTTTACTCCAACAATAGAGAGAGAGGAAGGGAGCAAAGGTCCTGAGAATTCTGTTAAAATAGATAAAGTCACCCCAGTATCCAGAAGAAAGCAGATAATCTTACCAGACACTGTTTCTTTTACCTTTGCCAGTGGAAGGGGAAGTGGACTTTGGGCCCCATCAATCAGAAGTTGATAAAGCTATTAGAGAGGACTATTTCTAAGGAGTTGGTCTGGGGTACTGAGCATGGGTTGTACTTGAGTGAGGATGTTAGCCTGGCATGAAACAAATTATCTACAGCCTAGATGATATTTCTAATAATTTTTTCCTATGAATACATAGCCATATAAAAGCAAATCATAAGTCAAATCACAAATAATGCTAAAATCCTCCAGCAAACATCTCATTTTATTGTGTAGAAAATGTCATTATAAAATTCCACAAGAATCTCTTGTCAAAAGAACAAATGTTTACTTTTTATTTACTTTTTAATGATTAAAGTACTTACTGCTTTAGTATTATGCTTTATCTCTGTGTTTACCAAAACTAATATAATCACCTAGATATATAATTAATTATGTGTTCTGTTAGGAATTAGTTACACTTGTTTGAAATATTTTGTAGCCATATTTAATCAAGTCACCTGAATTATCATTAGGCAACTAGGTCTCTGTGCAAATTTTAGTTTTATGTTTGTTATCTCCCATAGCAAAATAGTTGTCATCCTTCACAATTTTATTTACTGTTTCTGTTTTCTGCATTTGTGGAAGTGGATAGTAATTTATTGATTGATTTACTCTAAACCTCATGCTTCCTGTGTAAGACATCTTATTAAGGGGACTATTTGAGCCCTTTAATTCATTTCTAGAAATGACTCACCAATTCTATTGAAAGCTCAGAAATAGTTGTACCATTTATTCATTAGACAAATATTCATGGAGCACTGACACTTTTGTAGGCACTATTGCAGGGGCTGGAAAATGACAAGTAAGCAATACAAATGCCTATACATGTGGAACTTTAGTTGTTATATAAAACTTGGGGTACTGCAAAATATCTGAAAATCATAAATAAAATAAATATCACTTGTATGTTGGCTAATTTAAATACTATCTTACACCAACTCAGTCTAATTCATTTGTGTCTAGACAGTGGTGACAGCATGAAACTCTCAGGTACTTGCCTGGTTAACTTTTGCAAAATTTCCCATACATTTATTTGTAAACATCCTAATAATTAAAGCAAAATGAAACTTGGTTTGGTTAATGATTATGAAGCAGTAGTCATTGATCACTAAAGATGTTGTTGTGAGGAATTATTTAATGAAAAATATGTATAGTTGTCTTAACCATTATGTGATCATGTCCAATAATGAGAATCAATAATCATTTTTATTTTCAAACTATAAGGTAACATATATATGTATATATGGAAGTAATATTGAGAGCTTAATAATTAAACTAGAAGAATTCCATTTAACAAAATCAGTGAGCCATCATAATTGCCTTGATAAATTAAAAATTATAAATATGATGAACTCCAACTAGTGTCAAAGGGGGATGTTGTTTATAATTTCAGGAAAACCCCATGAACATTACTGAGTTTATCAATACTTATTGCTTTTAACATCTCTTTCCACCCTGGCATTGTTCTCTCGAGTCAATGTCTCTCAAGTTTTCGGTATCAACAAACTTTTTTACAAACTCTGTAAAACTTAAAATTATTTTACTGTTTGGGGAAATATGTTTTTAACATAACAAATTAAAAACAATCAATGTTTTGTTGTATAGACCTTGACATCTCAGGGAGGAACTGGATGAAATCCATTTGTCATATAGGATTTGAGGGTATAATTGATATCGCTGTCGCCAAAACAACAAAGGATAATGTACTTGCTGTGATATAAGCGGGCCCAGCAATGACCATTATAGAGGTGGCAGAACTTATCTATATTTTGCACTTTTTCTGAAATGTTGTATGAGGCCAAATTTAATGAGGGACTATTTAATAACCTGGCAGAGGAAATTTTAAAACAGCAAAATACCCAAATTGCATTCAGCAAATTGTACACTGAATTTTGGGAGTGGAAATTAAAGTAGAGAGAATTTATAGATTTGCAGTTTGGCCAGAAAGGCATAAGTAAAGCTGGAGCTCAAAGAGATGATGTTATGGAAGAAAGTAAGATGGCTGAAAGAAAGGATAAAGTACTTGCTATGATATAAGCTGGCCCAGCAATGACCATTAAAGAGGTGGCAGATGGAGTTGGGACGAGGGGCAGCCTAGATAAATTTGAGGCCGGGAGTGGCCCAGATGCACATGGGGCTTGTAGCCTCCTGGATGGAGAAGGCCTAGAGGGTGTGATCAAAAAGGACCCAGCAGCACAGATTAAGGAGGGCATGACAACCTTTCTGTTGGTGGCCCATCTTGGACCCCATGTAATGCTGGCTTAGCTAGAAGCAAGATGCCATGGAGACTTCCCTCCAAATTTCAAAGGAAGGCCTGGGGAACCAGAGAACATATGGCAGAGTCAGAATCCTGGAAAGCAGGCCCAAATGGGACACTTTATGAAGTTTGAGGGAGAAGGCAAGTTTGCAAGAAAAACTCCTGAGATTTAGAAAAGACAAAAATGTGGAACAACCACAAGGAAAGGTTGCTAGCTTTGAGTCATGGAGCCAGGCTGAAAGAGGCAGTAAACTGTCCATTGCAATCAGCCAGGCAGAAGGGGTGTGGCTGTGAAGGCTCCTTGGAGATTGCCTCTCACCATCATGTTCTGTGGATGCCAGAAGTGGAACTGCAAGATCAAATGCTTGCCCTGCTGGATTGTGTTCCTTTTTTTTTTTTTTGTCCCATTCTCTCTTTCTATGGCCCTATTCCTCCCTTGGAAATGTAAATGTTGACTTTTTGCCACTGTGTATTGAATGCATATAACTTTCTTATTTTGATCTTCATTGTCTTTTACAGGGGCTCACAAGAGTTGCCTTGAGTCTCAGAGGTATGATACTTTGGACTTTGGGACTGTTCATAAATATTGGCACTGTCAAGACTGTGGGAACTCTTGGAGAGGACTAAACACATTTTGTACTCTGAGCTGGGCATGAGCTCCTTAGGGGCCAGGGGCATAATGTTATAATTATATATAAAATATCCTCTAAAGAGCTTGTTTATTAATGTTTGAAGATGATGTAATTGAACCATGAAGGTTGAGATGCCAATGGTGGATAAATCTATTGTAATCGATTTATCTGGGTGGTGGCCTGGCCAAGTAGGGTGTGGATGGAGGAGTGGATGAGCTTCTGGGTGTGCGGCCTTGGGAATTATATAGGATTCTTCCTCTTGCTTCCTGCCTCCATGGTGTGAGGAGAACAGCCCATGTGTTCCCCCTCTCTCCACTTCCTTCCACCATGCTCTGAGATGCATGATCCCCAGCCCTACATTGACTGAACTCAACACTGTAACAAAAGAAATCTTCTTTCCTCTAAGATACGTGGTCAGTATTACAGATTGTAGCTCTAAGAATGCAGACAGGAAAACCTCCTCTAATAGTTTAAGGGCATTTCTCTGGAAATGATTTTAAGTTTATTCACATATTATCTCCTAAAGAGTTTATTGTATTTTATTTTTGATTAACATGTAATCATTGTTCATATTCATGGGGTTTGGTGTGATATTTCCTTACCTGAATACAGCATGCATCAATTAAATCCAGACAATTACATTGATTTATACTATAAATGCCTGTGATATTGGTTCCTTAAACTAATTGATGTTGCCATGACAATTCATCATTTTTTCCTTACAGAAAAATATTGGTTAAGCACTTAACATTATGGCATCAAGGGGAGAAAAAGTCATTTGTGGGTGAAAAATGTGCGTGGAATTTCCTAACATTCTACATACAATTAGATGTTGCTGTTATTTTTCAAGATATTGAGATTCTCAATAAAAAGATTAAAAATATAACTCCAGTGTTGTTAAAAATTTGCACTTGAACCATGCTAAATTATGCTAAATAAATGTTATCTATTACTTTCATTTTTCTTGAATTTCTGTCATAAATAATCTACTTCAGAAGGACATTTTTTATACTACATCATTCTGGATATAAACAGAAATAAATTCTGTTTACTCAGGTATAATTTTTGTTCTTGCAAGTGCACATGCACACATTTGCATGTGCATAGATGTGTGTGTGTGTGTGTGTGTGTGTGTGTGTGTGTGTGTGACAGAGAGAGAGATAGGAAAAATGACCTCAGGGATCCACTGGAGAATAGTTTTTCAATAAAAATTTATATCTTCCTATGTAACAATACACTTATTGTAAACAGAAAGTAGGTTGACTAATAAACCACAAACGTGTTGTAAAAGCAAAATTCTACAGAGATCAGGCATTATAGTATCTCAGATTAAAAAAAATATTCTGTATGCACATAAGACTTATTTATGTGTGTAATTAAATGGTGCATTTTCCTTGCAAGCAAATTGCATTTCTGTACACTTATAGGTATGTTTTCCTATGTTAGGTAAGGATAGTGCTCAAGATTATGTGTGGGAGAGTCCATGAGAGCAGCGACTGTCTACCTCAATTTTTAATTATCTTGTTCAAGTGATTTTTAAGTGCTCTGATTTGAATTATTTATTTATTTTTAATAATTTTATGGTACTTTAAGAAGTAAACTGAAGATTATTATAGTTATAATGGTGATGCTCTAATACAAAAGGATTGGTGTTTTTGAAAAGAAAAAGAGACATCAAAAATATGCATGCTTAGCTGGATGTGGTGGGGCATGCCTATAATTTCAATCATGGGAGGCTGAGACAGGAGGATCACAGGTTTGAGTGGAGAGTAGGATAACTTAATAAGACCCTGTTTCAAAATAAAAAATAAAAATCGCTGGGGGTGTAGCTCAGAGATTGAATATCCTGAGTTCAATTTCTAGTACCACAAAAATTTTTTAAAAGTCTTATTTTTATAACTAACAAAGATCTTTGCATTTATGAAGACTACTGATAGATAAATAAGTTGACAGACATAGCTAACTTAGCATCTCTTTGAATGAAAGTTATGCTTGCAAAAGAGACTGTTTCACTTGAAAATCTACAATAAATTGACAACAGATGATAAAGCCTTTATCATTGATTGTCTCAGTCAACATTCTCTTTGCTATAATACAAAACAACTGACCTCACAACTTACTAGAAGGAAGACTTATTTGCTCACCATTTTTGAAAGATGTTGGGTTCAGTACATGTGAGGCTGCAGTCTGAGGATCTCATGGTATGGTGGCAGGAAGAAGAAAGGAGAGAGAATGGACTCTGCTCTCACCTCATGGAGGCCAGAAGCAAGAGAAAACAAGCAAAGAAGGGAGTTTAAAGTGAAAAGCACACTCCCCAAAGTCACACACCCGGGGACCTTCCTTCCCCAGCCACACCCCACCTGCCTAGGTTACCACCCAGTAAATCCATTACTATGGACATATCCACTGATTATATTACAACCTTCATCACATAGTTACATCAACTCTGAACATTAATACATGAGCTCTTCATGGAACATTCTATATCTTACCATAACAGTAAATAACTTATATTATGCTCTAAAAGTGAATATAAGCCTCCAAAATTATTTTTTACTTAGCCTCATTAAGACATTGGGCAAGTGAATATGGAAATAAATATATTTATTGCTTCTGTAGCATGTAATACTAAATTTATGGTTGTTGGCATAAAATGCCATCTGATCAAAGATTATTATTCTGAAAACTGAGTATACATGAGATCCATTGTAAACTGGATTTCAGTGTTTAATATAGTAGAAATCATTGTGAGTGTCTTAGCTTTTATTGAATTCACAAAAAATGATTTTGACATTAAACACTGAAGGAAGGAGAGATCCCTAGAAGATTCAAACCTTTTAAAATATTTTCATGATAATTTTATTCCTGCCTAGTATGTAGGTCCTATAAGACTGAGAAAATGAGAGTAAGCATTCCTCAACATTTGAAAATGTATAGCAAAAGAAAGCTCACATGATTATTTCATTTCTTTAAAAGAAAAATAATTTTGCTTTTAAATATACAGTACTTGTCAGAAAAATGAAAAATCCTTAAGAGTCTCTGATATATATAATTGTAATTATATGATAAATATAATTAACTGATATCTTTCTGTTGAGTCCTCTATGTTTGTTTAAAAAAAGATGCAAAAATGAATTAATGAAATAATGAGAAATGCCTTTAATTGGGTCTTAGCATAACAGCAACTTTTATCAAGCTAAAATATTTAAATGCTTTATCTCATCAACTTCTAATAAACATAAAAGCAAAATATGAGTCCCACAAAATCATTTTCAAAAACATTTTTCTGGACAAAAATACAAATTTCACAATTTTGAAATACAAAAAATTAATTGAAAATGTTTTCTGATTGATTCGTGTAATTGCTATGGACAGAATCACTAAACACTTCATAAGCATCAATATTTTACTGGAAACAAGTTGCCAATACCTGTGTAATCAAATTAATACATTTTCCATTACTTGTGAAAACATATAGACTGCCTACAATTCCGTGAAAGTATTTAACAGTGAAAAGAAAAACACAGGAGTATCTTTTTCCTCCATAGAAAAACTTAATTTGACTAAAAGTTTATTTGTTGACTCTGTTATGTGTAAAACAGAGTTTTAGTATGTCTCTCAATGTAATTTAAGTTTTGTAACAATAAAGAAATATTTTATATTTCTATTAATCTATTTGTGCTAGGATTTAGAATTAGTTCTCTGCATGAACATGTGTTGATACTTGTGTTAAGCCAATAGTACACTTGTGCAAAGACCCATAACAAATTCACTTAAATCAGTAAATTTAAAGATAATGCTTTTAATAAATGTCCCCACAGATACTAGACTTCATCAAATTAGAATATTTGTTTCAATTCACAAGATCTTTTTAACATAATATTAGATATACTAAGAATTCAAGTTACATATAATAAACATATATTCCTTTTTAAAGTTTATACCCATTGAAGTCAAACTGATTGTTTTAATGTGGCATCCGTATGTTCACCTGTGAAGAAAATTGAAAAAGAAATTTAGAATTTGTTGAGTAAAGTATATGCTTACATTCTATGATTTACCCTCCCAGTGTTTGGCTTTCTATAGTTACATTCTTTCATTCATGCATGTTTTCATTCATTTCTACAACATTTGTTGAACAACACTATATTATCAGTTATGTGGCAGATGATACCTATACACCAGTGAAAATTATGTTGCTCCTGCCCACTTGAAGTTTACAAACTGATGTAATTATATATCAAAGAAAACAATTACTCTTCTGATGCATACTATAAGCAAACAATGTAAGGTACTATGAGAGGATATAACATGCAGACTTTACTCAGAGGAAAACAAAATATTTCATGAGGAAATGATATGATTTTTAAAGAATAATTAAGAGTAAACCATTTTATGAATTCTGGAATGAGAAATACAATAGAATCATACAGCCTATATACAAGATTAAAACAATGGCTAAAGGAATTAGTAGCCAAAGAAAACCAACTAAGCACATGGTTGCAATGAGTTTTAATTAGTAAAGTACAAAAATAAAGTATTAATAGATTTTTCTTCTACATTAGATCCAGAAATATGCTTTCTTATTTTTTTTCCTGTGGCAAAAAAATACCCAAAAGGCAAAATATCTTATGACATATGATATTACATACTTGAATACTAAGTCTCAGCAATGAGAATACTAAAAATTCATAAAAAATACCATATTTCACAAATATTACTACATATCAACTTATGGAGCTTTCTTTTTTCTTTTCTGAATGATTCATGAAAGAATAATGAAATTAGTCAATTTATAAACATTTACTGACTGATTAGAGTATGGATGAAAAAAATGGAAAAAGTCGACATGTACATTATTTTAAAATGAAAAAAATACAGAAACATTAACATTATAGATTGGATTATCACCTAAGAAAGTCTGCATTTTAGTTTTTAGAGGCTTATTGAATTCAGAAAAATTGAAAACTATGATTGTGCTAGAGTGCTGTTAAAATTGTTTTTAGCTAAATCCCACAGGGACAAATTTATCAGTGTTGTCCTTTTTGTGGAAGTTAAGGAAGACATTTTTTGATTTAGGTGGTCTTCTAGGAGGTGTTCTTTCACTCCATAATCCCTTTATTGATAACTCTATCATGAAGAAAATCAACCATTTAAGTACAGTGTTTGAAATGATAAACTTTGTAGAAGCTGCTTTAGGATAATAGGATCCATGGAGACACAATAAACAAGGCCAAAACTAAGACAGATGTTAAATAAGCATGTGTTTAATAAATTGGTTCCGAGCTGGGCGTGGCGGCGCATGCTTGTAATCCCAGCATTCGGGAGGCTGAGACCAGAGGATCTGGGTTCGTGGCCAGCCTCAGCTACCTAGTGAGGCACTCCTCAACTTAGTGAGACTCAGTTTCAAAATAAAGAATAAAAAAATAGGGCTGGGGGTATAGCTTGGAGGTAGAATGCCACTGAGTTCAATCCCCAGTACCAAAAAAAAAAAAAAAAAAAAATTGGTTCCTGAATGTGAGCATAATTTCTATTCTTTTATTTTTATACTTTTATTGATGCATTATAGTCTCACATGATAATGTAATTCATAGTTATAGTGACATACATGCACCCAGTACTTGGTGAGTTTTCCCCTAGCTCCCTCCCCACTAACCCTCTACCCCATACATGATATTGAGATTGGCATTAGTATTCTTACATATGCACATAATTTAAGTGCAAGTGTTTCCTTCACTAATTTTCCCTTTCCCCACCCCTCCATCTCCAAATCCATCTCCCTAGCTCTTCTGTAATCCCTCCTCCATTGTCTAAAGTCCCTCTTAAATCCCAATTACTCTCTAGCTTCTGCATATAAGAGAAAACATATGACCATTAACTTTCTGTGACAGGCTAATCTCAACATATAATGTTCTCCAGGTCCATCCATTTTCTGCAAATGACATAATTTTGTTCTTCTTTTTGCTAAATAGAATTCTATTGTGCTTATATCCTATAATTTTATAATCCATTTATCTGTTGATGGACACCTGGGTTGGTTTCATCATTCGGCTATTAGGGATGGTGCTTCTATAAACATGGATATGCATGTCTTACTATATGTTTGTATTTCAGTACCTTTGGAAGGCTACCAAGGAGTTGTATAACTAGATCATATAGTGAATTCATTCCCAGTTTCTGAGTAATCTCCACATTGTTCTCCATAGCAGCTGGACTTACTTGTAATCCCACCAAAAGTGTAGAAGAGTTTCTATTTCCCCACAACCTGACTACCATTTATTGTTGTCTGACTTCTTGAAGATTTCCATTCTAACTGGGGTTAGACGGAATCTCAGTGTCATTTTAATTTGCATCTCTCTGACTGCTAAAACGTTGAACATTTCTTAATGTACGTATTGACCATTTCTGTTTATTCTTTTGTGACATTCTATTCAGTTCAATTGCCCATTTCTTGATTAATTATTAGTTTTTTAAGCTTTATGTCTCTTAAGTAATTTCTATATTCTAGATTTTAGCCTTCTATCAGAGAAATAGGTCACAAAAATTATCTCCCATTCTGTAGGCTCATTTCAGACTCTTGATGGTTACTTTGATGAGCAGAAAATATTTAGTTCATTCCCATCCTGTTTATTAATTTTTTTAAATACTAAAAATATTTATTTTTTTACTAAAAATAGTACTTTGAATAATTTTTTAATAATATAAGGATAAGTTGAATGATCTATTGTTCAGATTTTCTTCACTTTAATATTTTTTAAAATTTGGTGCATTGTAATTTGCATCATATTTAGTGTTAGAAAAATGCATGCACACAACTCTTGGTTCCATCCCCACCATGTTATCCCCTCCTTCACTTTCCACCTACATGTCTTTGATATTTGAATTGGTAATTTTGTAAACATTCATAGCACTATTTCAACTACTTCATTCTTTAAGACTTTGAACCCCTATTCTCCCTTCTCTAATCTCCCTCAGTGATGCCCCCAGATTATCTGCTCATTTATCTGACATTGCCCTTATTTACAAATATCTCTCTAGCTTCCAAATATAAGAGAGAACATACATCCATACATCTTATGGAGAGATTATTCTTGTTTCCTGTCATTTCAAAATAAGTTTTTTTATTTGAGGCAATGTTAATTATTCTTTTAGTTGTTCATTCAATGGTATTCATTCTTTCTTTGGTTCTGATGCTTACTTTTTATTACTTCCTTGTGATTCATTTCTTCGAGTGTCTTCTTAAGTGCCAGTTTGGGTGTCATGAATTCTTTTAACTTATGTTTATTTTGGAAATATTTTATTTCTCTGTCAATTTTGAAGTATAGCTTTGCTGCTGGATATAGTAGTCTTGGTTGGAAGTTGTTTTCTATAAGGGTTTGAAGTGCATCATTTTGGGGGTTGAGAAAACTGGAATGATTCATATTACTTTATCTCTGAATAACAGCTGGGTTTTTGCTCTAGACTCTTAAGATTCTCTTCTGAGTCTCAATGTTGCACATTTTTGTTATAATGTGGAATGGGGATGATCTTCTTTGTTTTTATATGATTAGAGTTCTGAATGTCTCCTTTATCTAGATGCCCTAAATTTGATTCAAGTTTGGGAAAATTTCTGATATTATTCTTAATTTCCTTTATTTGAGCTTCTATTCCTTCTTCAATGCCAATTACTCTTTAGTTTGGTGTTTTAAAATTACCCTATAGTCCTTGAATTATATGAACCTGCTGTTTTTTGTTTGTTTGCTTGTTTCTAAATTCATATATATTTTTTCAGTTTTGAATGTAATATCTTCTACAGCTGAGACCCTGTTTTCTGTGTAGTCTAGTCTATTAAAGATAGCTTAAATGGAATTGTTTTTTGACTTTTTCAGTTTATTTAGGGTTTCTGTTACATTTTTATGTGCATAGTGTTTCATATCCTGAATGTTAACTCTAATTTTCTGCTTGAGATCACTAATCATATGGACAAATCCAAATTCTGAATTCTCCATCTGGCATCCTCTGCACCTCTGTTTCCATGAGTTCCATTGTTACAAATTTGTGAGGATTAGTTGTAGTTTTGGTGGGCCTTTCCCCATAATTTCAGGAGTCTTTGGGACCTGTGATGGACTAGAAATTAGTTTTTAATTGCCTGCTTCTTATAAGTGGGTGTTTAACTCAGCCATCACTGTCTCCTTAAATGTGTATATCAGCTGGCATGATTGTGATGTTTTAGTGTCTGCTTTGCTTGTTTACTTCTTCTAGGATGCCATGTGATCTTGGCGGGATTTATTATATTTTCAGGAAGATTTTTTTGGTGTCCAAAGCACATGCTCTATCCACACTTGTTTCCAATGTGTAGGGAGATGTGCCTCTTCTCCCAGTATTTGCTGTTAGTATCCTGGGAGTATAAATATGGAATTTGTTGGGTAATTCTTTGGCCTGTATGTATTTCATGTAACTAGCAGCATAGTATTTTTTTCTTGAAGTGCTATCTTTGAAGTTCAGAGTTTTCATTCCGGGTTGGGATGTTTACGTCCAGGTGGATACTATTATTTTGTAGAAAAAGAGTTATGGAGACAATAGTGAAACAAAGATAGTCCAAAACAGAAAATAATATGACGGGGAGAGAAAAATTATTGTGGTGCCACCAATAAAGAAACAAATACTTGAGAATAGGACTTGAGCTACACCCTTAGCCCTTCTAAATTTTTATTTATTTTGAGACAGAGTTTCTCTAAGTTGCTGAGGCTTTCCTTGGATCTGCAATCTTCCTGTCTCAGCCTGCCAAATACTGGGATTACAGATGTGCACCACCACATTCCACTGGATGTTTATTAACAGTAAAGAAAGATCTCAAATTCATAAACTAACCTTAACCATATATTATTGAAAAAGTAGGAAACTAAATCTAAAGTAGCAGAAATAAGAACATTTCATCAATTCAAAATAAATAAAAAGAAAAGGAAGGAAGAAATAGAAATAGCCAACAAGCATATGAATAAATGCTCAAATTAACTGATAACTAGGGAAATGCAAATCAAAATCACAAGAGTCAGGTATGGTGGCACATACCTCTAATCCCTGTACTTGAGAAGTTAAGACAGGAGATTTGTAGGATTGAGGCAGTCTGCAGTAATCTAGAAAAACCTTGTCTCAAAATAAAAAATAAAATGGGTTAGGGCTATAACCTAGGTAGAACACTCCTTGATTCAGTCCCCAGTACTGGTGTGAAATTATTTATTGTAGTACTGGGGACTGAATCAAAGAGAAAAAAAAAAGATTTAAGGAAAAATAGTTTCAATTTACTCCTTGTAACTTATCGTTTGGCTTCAAGAAGTTTCATGAGTATTTGAATAAAATGGTTGAAAAAATGTTACAGAGTATACAATTATAAAGTCTCATATAAATTGGTAGTAAGTTAAAGTGTTTTCTACATAACACAACCCTCAGATTTTTTCCTTAGAAATACCATTTACTATTATTCACCTTTCCTTGGTGAAAGTTAACTGATTTAGAAATTAACAGAATATTATTTACTTTTTAGCTAAAATATGCACCATACTGCAATTTCCTCGGACTAGTTATGCATGGATATTAAAATCTTTCATTGGTTTAAGAAAGAAAAAAACAAATATCCTCATTTTCTATGATACGTTTTTAAAGAGTGCAGGAAATTTCCTGAGTGTGGCCACAAGTAGATTTAAATCTGGTCTTAACAGTAAGGGAAACTGGTTGCTGTGGTGCACACCTGTTAATTCCAGTACTTGGGAAGCTGAGACAAGAGGATCAAAAGCTTGAGGAGAACCTCATGAAGTAATGAGACTCTCATCAACCTAGGGAGACCCTGTTTCAAGATAAAAATAAAATTGGGCTGGAAGTGTAGCTCAGAATGGCCCTAAATTTAATCTCCAATACCAAAAAAACCCTCTGAAAAACAAAACAAACTAACACACACACACACACACGTAATTGAGCCAACTTGTCCGCATCTATAAATTCTGAATATGTTTCTCTGGTAACTTAAAACAATGAATGAGCCGGGCGTGGTGGCGCACGCTTGTAATCCCAGCATTCGGGAGGCCGAGACCTGAGGATCCGGGTTCGAGGCCAGCCTCAGCTACCTAGTGAAGCACTCCGCAACTTAGTGAGACTCGGTTTCAAAATAAAGATTCAAAAATAGGGCTGGGGGTGTAGCTCGGAGGTAGAATGCCCCTGAGTTCAATCCCCAGTACCGAAAAAAAAAAAAAAAAAAAAAAAAAAAAAAAAAAAAAAAAAAAAAAAAAAAAAAAAAAAAAAAAAAAAAAAAAAAAAACAATGAATGATTCCACAGTATTCTCATTTAGCTAGTACAGGACACTGGACCCTGACCCACACTTTCAAAGAATTTGTACCTACACGATAAGGTGGCTGAGGGTAAATAAGTGGTTTGATGAAGTTTTTTGTTTTGTTTTTTGTCTCTTCTTTTTTGGTACTGGGGATGGAACCCAAAGTGTTATGCATGCAGGGCAAATGTTTCACAACTGAGATACAGCCAAGGCCCCTGAATGCTATATATCAAAAAGCTAGATGAAAATGTTTTGAAAGTTTTCTCCATAAAGTAATTAGTAATGTTTCATGAGATAAGTATGTCTAGCCTAATTACCTAATTTAAACATTATATAATGGTTAAAATGTATCAAAACGTCATGTGTTATCCCAGGATATGTACAATTTTAAGTTTATGTTTCCATTAAAAATAAATTTCATTGTAGTAAAAAATATGGATCTTTGAAAATATTTTAAAAATTGAAAAACTTTTAGCCAGTCTAACCAAGGAAAAAGAGAGATGATTCATGTTACTAAAATCAATATGGAAAGATGAGGAATTTGTAATGACCTTAACAAAAAGAAAAAATAAAGATCATGAGGGATTATAATAAACTGTTGGCCAACTAATGAATTAACCCAGATGTAATCAAAATAATTCTTAGAATGACACAGATTCTCAAGCCTGACTAAAAAGAAAAAAAATCTTTATAGAGTTTGAATTAGTAATTTTTAAATTTCACACACACATACACACACTCATGCGCAGGCATGCATGCACATGCACACACACACATATCCAACATGGGCCAAGAGGGCTTCCTTAGTAAATACCAATGTTTAAAAAACAATATCAATTTTTCCCAAATAATTTCCAACAAACAGAAAAGATGTGAGTACTACATTTCAAGAAAAGAAAGAAGCTTTACATTTCATTCTATGAAGCCAATTTTTCCATAATACAAAAATCAGACAAAAATATCAAGAAAGTAGCACTATAGATTAATACTTTTAGCAGTATAAATGAAAATATCCTCAACAAAATACTAACAAAACAAATGTACTATATATATAAAGGATGAAATACTGCAACCAAGTTAGAGATATGAAGGAGCTTACAGTTTGGTTAAAGATAAGAAAATAAATAAACTATAGTACATCATTTAAATAGAATAAAAGTAAAAAAATGAAAGGATCATAGCACAACAAGCATCAGAAAAAACCTAATACATTTTTATGTTAAAAAATTCTCAACATACTACAAAGAATAATGAATTTTCTTAGCCTAATAAGATCTTTTAAGGAAAAACAGATACTATACTTAATGGGGAATAGCTGAATGCATCTATCACAAGATTGGAGATGAGGAAAAATAGACTATCTGCTCTTATCACTTCTACTCATCATTGTTACCAATTAAGAAGAGACCATGTCTGTCTTTAAAAACCTTCACTTAAAAACTTAATGCAGCCGGGTGTGGTGGCGCACGCTTGTAATCCCAGCATTCGGGAGGCTGAGACCGGAGGATCCGGGTTCACGGCCAGCCTCAGCTACCTAGTGAGGCACTCCGAAACTTAGTGAGACTCGGTTTCAAAATAAAGAATAAAAAATAGGGCTGGGGGTATAGCTCGAAGGTAGAATGCCCCTGAGTTCAATCCCCAGTACTGCAAAAAACAAAAAAAAACACTTAATGCAAATATCTTATATATGAATCTTTTTTACACTAAATAAAGAAATGCATATATTTCAATGTTCTGACTTTAATTCCCAACACTATCACTCAAAAGATTATTCTTTTCATTTAAGCTCCTCATGCTAACTGGGAAATTGCTTTGGAGCCTCTTGGACCAAGCCCATTTCTTAATCACACTCTCAGTGGATATTAATAAACCCTGATGGGAGAAAAGAGCTTTGTTGAGAATCTAACTTCTTTCATCCTGCAGTTTGAGATTACATTATAATAACAGCTAGCAAGGAAATAATTATTATATTTTTGTTTATCTGAAGGTAAACATCTCTTTGATAAATTCTGCTAGATAAGTTATTATTAGTCTCACTTGGTGTTTGGCTAATTACCTAGCTTTCATGGGGTTAATAACAATTTCAGATGAGGCTTGCTAATTTATTTTAAGAAGCTAGTGTATATCATTCTCTTCTCAGTTAACCTATGTGGTTGATGTTCAGCAAACCACTGAATATGAAGACTTAGCATATTTTATTTTTTTTAGTTTACATTTTTGCTTTCTCTTGTACCTGAGAAACCTTACTGAAATTTTGCAATTAAAATTGGCTACTGATCTAAGGCATACTATATATTGTTTCTGTGTGACAACATTTTGTCACAAACATCATCAGTTTGAATATGATACATGTATAGAAATTTGTTTATTCAATGTTCTGTATAAAGTAACTATCCATGGAGATTTTGGTAAATTTCAATAATAATATTGAAGAGAGTCTTGTTAATCAGTCTTTTAAAACATATAAAAAGAAGAAATACAAATGGTCAATAAATGTATGAGGAAATGTTCCACATCATTGGCAATCAGGGAGATGCAAATCAAAACTACCCTGAGATTTCACCTAACTCCAGTCAGAATGGCAATCATAAAAAACATGAACAACAACACCTGCTGGCGAGGGTGTGGAGAAATGGGAACCCTAATACATTGTTGGTGGGATTGCAAACTTGTGCAACCACTGTGGAAAACAGTCTGGAGGATCCTCAGACGAATGGGACTGAACCTACCATATGACCCAGCAATACCACTACTGGGTATATACCCACCAGAATGGAAACCAAATTATCAGACCGATGCATGCGTATCTATGTTCATAGCAGCTCAATTCACAATAGCCAAACTATGGAAGCAGCCAAGATGTCCAACCACAGATGAATGGATTACAAAACTAT
>PVLC010012849.1:0-43470 GCA_004027655.1 Graphiurus murinus
GCATGATGCAAGTGACAGCTTGTGCTCCTACCTCCAGAAGGTTGAAAGGCCAGATGAAAAGGCTCTCTGGGTGCACTAATTAGTAGGCACTAACATGACATTTTCTGGATTCTTGGGTCAGTGGGTCAAGACTGGAAACAGGGATGAGATATATTGTGAAATGCTCATGAAAATACAATGTTTGGGTTGAATGGGGAGGGATGCTTGGCAGAACTAAAGAGCAGGTGATGTGTTATTCCAAGAGTTTACATATGACTCTTGTTTTGCGAAGTGAGAATTTTAAACACCAAGGCGAAAAAATAAAGTTCAGTTCCTTGATGTCTAATTTCCTGTTTTAACTGCCCTTTTGAAAACAAAAAATCTAAACTGTAGTTCAAGTCACATGACACTAAAGAACTTTAAGCCTAAAAATCAGAACTATTCAAATTGAACATACATAATACAAGATCACACACCTTCATTATGAAAAAAAATCCCTATGGTTCTGTATGTAAATATGACTATTTAGAAAGTCAGAAATTATATAATCAAAAATGTTCTTATTTTTGTGTTTTATTCAATTAGAAGCAAAATCTGTTGCACAATTCAGACTAAGTAAACCGTTTTTAAATAAGTGAGATTTCATCAATTTAATCAATATTATATACTAATATTTTGGGTTTTTTTCAAGAAATCTCTCTAAATAAATGTTTTTCTTTGGTAAACTAATGAAAATGTTTTCTTTTAAAACATATGCATATACTCCAAACTCTCACATATGCGTCAATTATTTTTGAGAAAAAAAATTCCATTCACTAACTCTACAAAGAAAATAATTCCTCTTCAAAGACTGCCAGAAATAGAATCAGGAGAAACACAAATACCCCAAGAAACACAAACAAGAGCAGCACGTTTTTAACTTGGGGCATGGTTAATCAGCTACAGAGCCCCCTTTTTCATGTCAGGTCCCTGATTTAAATCACGACAATGCGGTAGCAATGAAAGCAGTTTTCCTCTGCTGAGCTATATGACATAAATGAAGATATGTTCTGGGTCTAGTTACTTGAGGCTTCATCACAACAGCCACCACTTTAATTGGCACTTTGCCACAGAATCCATGGAACAGGGAGAAGGTTGAGGAGTCAGTAAGGTTCAACCCACCAGGTCACATGTCCACGAGCCCTTTCTTGAGGGTCAAGGAAAAGACACATTTCTCAACGGCTGCCCCAGGAAGGTCACCCTTCCTCCTGAGCAGAGGGCTCCATTACCATGCTCCACAAGCACTAAGTTCACAGTGGGAGGCAGAGGGTGGAGGATGTACACAGACTCAAAAGAAAGTTTGTGATAAACTTTCATTATTAATTTTATTATGTTGCCATTGGAAAACACACACACACACACACACACACACACACACACACACACACACACACACACACTATACCTAATGCTATTAAGACTTTTTTCGTCTAATTTCTGGGAAAACATCTTGGAAAGAAAGTTGGTTAACCAGTATTTCCATGGCAAAGAGAAGCAAGTAATGGAGTCGGTTTCATAAATCCCATTTTCCTGAATACTGTGCCAGACCTTTCTTTCTTAGTTGTTCTGATATTCTGACATCTGTCATCCTACTACATACAAAACCCTCTTCTCACTTTGCTCTTCTGGCAAACTCCTGGTGTTATATACCTTGTAAAGCTGTGGTGGCACAGGACAGTGTTTCAATGGCGCCTAGCACAGCATCTGGCAGTTATTTCTTCAAGAGATATTCACTGAGAGCTGACAATGGGCCTGGGAATTGTTCTAGGCCGAGATTCAGCAGTGAGCAAAAGCTAAGAACTAAGTCTTCATGGAGCTTACGTCCTTTATATAAGGGGGGCAGACTATACATATGTGAACAACTATGAGGAACAACACCACAGAGTAAGAGACCAAGCCTGACAAGTGCCATTCAGACAGTAGGCTCAGAGGAGGCCTCTCTGGGCACGGAGACAGAGAGAGATACAGAACATGGAGGTAAATACCAGGAAAAGGGTACATAAACTTTAATATTTTTAGGAATATTAAAATATCCAGTACCCAATAAGATAAAATTCACACAGTCTGACATCCAATCAAAAAGACTATTGAAGAAAAACTGGTCAATTAAAACTGATTTAGAAATAACATATGATACAATTAGGAGAAAAAAAAGCATTAAAACTGTTATCGGGAGTATCTTTTGTTCAAGAACTCAGAAGAAAGGTTGGCTATGTTCATTGGAGATGTGGAAGATAGAGAAAAGACCCAAACAGGTCTGGGACCAATTGATGAAATCACCAATGTTTGTGATGGAAGATACACTGGGTAGAATTAATAGCAGATTAGACCTTGCAGGAGAAAAGATTAGTGATAAAGACCTAGCAATAGAAATTATCTAAAATGAAACAGAAGGGGAAAAAAGCCCTAAAAAACAGAGAAAGAAACAGGGCATCAGTTAACTATGGGACAACTTGAAACAGCAAAACATGTATAAATGGAATTCCCAAAGGAGAAGAGAAAGTGGGAGTTGGGGATGAAGACTAGGGAGCAAGATAAGTAACTGTGAAGAATTCATGTACAGAAATTTGTCCAATTTGATGAAGACTATAAACCTACAGATCCAAGATCAATGGACCCACACATAAGAAACTTGGGGGGGGGGGGAATCCAAGGCATTTCATAATGAAATTCTTTTAAACCAGTAGTAAAGAGTAAATGTGAAATGTAGCAGTAAAACAAAGAGATGTTTCATAGGAAAAAAAAAAAAAAAAGATGATGCTGGATGTGGCGGCACATGTCTGTAATCCCAGTACTTGGGAAGCGGAGGCAGGAGGATTGCAGGTTCAAGGTCAGTCTCTGTAACTTACCGAGGCCCTCTGTAACTTAGTGAGACCTTGTTTCAAAATTTTAAAAAATTAGCCAGGTATGGTGATGCACAATTGTAATCCCAGTACTTGGGAGCTGAAGGAGAATTGCAGATTTGAGGACAGCCTCAGCAAGTTGTAAGACTCTCAAAATAAAATAAAATAGGGATGGGGGTGTAGCTAAGAGGTAGAATGCCCTAGGTTCAATTCCCAGACACACACACACACACACACACACACACACACAAAATGGGCCTGGGAATGTAGCTTAGAGGTAGAATGCCCCTGGGGCTCAATTCCCAGTACCACACACACACACACATACAAAAAGAACAATAAAGGAGAAGCCTCAGTGGAGCTAGAAAGATGGTCTAAGGGAAGGGGAGGGGGAAAGCTGAGGTTCATTAATGGAAATACTACCATCGACTATGTATAGATAAGTGAATATACCAACGTCAATCTCAGTACTCTAACAGAAAGAGAAGAAAATGGGGGGGGGCACCAAGTGCTGTGTCATGTATGTCACTGTCAACATGATTTGCATTTTGATGTGAGACTACAATGTACCAAGAAAAGCATATTATTAAAAAGAAAAAAGAGAAGTATGATAGATTTCTCTAATATTACTATAAATAATCAAAATTCAATGCATATATACTCAAACTATACTTTCTAAAAAGAATTTTATAGAACTTATTATATGCAGTCACTATTCTGACCTCTTTACTTATAGCAACAATTCATTTAATTCTTAACTCTATAAAATAGGCACAATTATCTTCATTTCACAGATAAGGAAACTGAGATTAAGTAAGCAACTAGAGAGACTAGCAACTTGATTCTGGTACAGCTGTATTTTGAACCCTGTGATCTGGCCTCAGAATCTGTCTTAACCATTGCACATCGCTGACTCCTAATGAACAGACATCCTCAGCTTGTGCATGAGTGTCTCCCTTACACAGCATATTCACTGGAAGAGGGAGGAGCCCAGGAACATTCTGGAGTGAAGGCAAGATCTTCTCCCCATTTTCCTCTCAAGATGAGATTCTGAGGAACACAGAAGACTTGGGGAGGGAGGGAGGCCTGAGGTCTTCTCTCCCAACTATTTTGAGCCTGTGCTTCTCTCAATCCCCTGAGAAGGGTAAGAGGAACATTTCAAGCCAAGACATTGGTCGATTACCAAAAAAAAGTACACAACTCCATAGGGCAGAAAGTACTTTTTTATATTACCTTCTCCTAGCAAGGTCGGTGCCATCCACTCCTAAATCTCCTGTCATCTTAGCACGTGTGCTTTTTACTACAAAAATAGTATGTACTTTTGGCAAAACAAAATCAGAAAGTACAAAAGCGTATAAAATGAAAAGTATGACACTCTTACATAAGACTTGTCTAAGTCTGCCAACTCAAAAGGTTTCTTAAGTATCCTTTAAAAATTACCGTCCATACACGTATGTGGCTCTGTATGTATACATGTATGTAGAAGCTGTTTTATTTTCTTACATACCTAAAGCCATATAGTATAGTTAAACCACTTATTTTTTTCATTTAATACATCTTGGATATCTTATTATTTACTGGCATATTTTGATGGCTATGTAGTGCTCCTATGTGTAACTGTACATGATATTTCTATGTATGATTGTATTATTGTATTATAATTTATTTAATTAGGATTTTAAAGTAGACATTAAGTTATTTGTAGTCGTGTGTGTGTGTGTGTGTGTGTGTGTGTGTGTGCGCACGCTTAGTGGGTCTGACCTACCTGTTTAGCTCTCTACTACTAGGGACGTCTTTTCTTCAAAGATTTCCAGAAATCCTTCCATACAAAGTGAGGGAAACTGCATTTAATTAAATAAAAGTGTTAAAGCTTCCATTGTGAAACACAATTATTTTGTTCATTTGACTAAATTTTTTTGCTGCACCACCTAGAAACATTATTAAGTCAATGAAATTAAAATTGAAAAGAAAAAAATACCATTTCTTTAAAGGGAAGATTCTGAAGTGTGACTTTTATTACATAGCAGACCCATTTTTTTTTCTTTTGTGATACATGTCTGAAATTACACTGGAAACAATGATAAAATATTTCAAAGTGTGGGGATATACCTAATTTTTAGGAACCTATCTAAGACAAAAAAATAAGCTTAACTGAAGGAAGGGCTTAACACATATTCCAGGTTAAATGTTCACTTTCTTTCAGAAGCTCATATCTTACAAAATTACTACAAATAAGAGCAAAAAAGAAAAACTCTAAAAATTTTTCCTTAGATTAAAAGCATCTGATAAATAATTTAAGTACTGCCAAGTACAGATTGGAGTTCTATATGCAAATAAAGTTTTAAATTCAATGTTCCGGTCAGCAAATTGTTACACTGGGAATTCGAAAAATTCATGAAGGACAACTATCCACTCAGAATATGACTTTTCTTGTATTTATATATTTTCATACAAACGTACATGTGTTGATTTAATACATGTATCAATCAGAAAAAGATGTACCAAATATTAACTCCAGGCTTGAAGTCAATATATTCTTCTTTTTGAGTAGGAATAAGCAATAAAGACCAAATAAAAAAGGTTGTTACTCCACTATAAAAAATTAAATCTCTAAAGGAATCATTTATTGTGCATTTTTTGTTAGCCAAGTTCTCCAAAAAGTCTTAATTCATAATACACAGTTTTTATGAGGGGGTAAAGGCAAGAAACTCTCTAATTGTAAGGAATTGTCTTTTGGTAATTAAGTAAATTTACAGTTTGAAAAACTATTGTAAAAATCTGATTTGTTCCTGTAAATAGACTTAAATTTTATATTTCCTCTACTCTAAGACACTACATGGATAAAATGAGAGAGATTTGAGTTAATTATACTATTTTGGTTGGGGCGTAAGCATCTAACATTTTTTCCAAATTTTTAAAATATTTAAATTTCAGAAATTTAAAAATATTTTTTAAGAAAAAGACATATTGCTATAAATAAAGCACTGCTAGAAAAAATAGTTCTCTAGCCAGGTGTGGTGATATATGTCTGTAATCCCAGTAATTGGGAGGCTGACACAGGAGAATCACAGGTTTAAGGCCAGTCTCAGCAACTTTGCAAGGCCCTCAGTAACCTAGTGAGACTCCATTTCAAAACAAAAAAATAAAAGTAAAAAATAAAAAAGGTCTGGAGGTGTAACTCGGAGGTAGAATGACCCTGGGTTCAGTCCCAGTAACAAAGGAAGGAAGGCAGGCAGGCAGGGAGGAAGGGAGAATTGTCACAATAGAATATCTGTGTAATAGACACAAATTTGTGTGCGTGTATATATCAATATGATGCTCTTCACAGATCCTCATCATAGCCAACAGAAGCCCCCCACACTTGCCAAATGCTGAACATGAAGATTAAGATGGAAGACAGAAAGTGAATATTCATCCTAAAAAAAAGAAGAATCCCTGATGAGATAAGAAAAACTTTAGAGCAAAAGCAAAAGCCAAAGATAAAAGAAATTTAAGCTTTGTCTTTCTTTTTTTGGTATTGGGGATTGAATTCAGGGGCAGTCTACCTCCGAGCTACACACCCAGCCCTATTTTTTATTCTTTATTTTGAACTGGGTCTCAGTAAGCTGTGGAGGGCCTCACAAAGTAACTGGGGTTGACCTGAATGAACCTGCGATCCTCTTGTCTCAGCCTCTCAAGTACTGGGATTACAAGTGTGTGCCACCATGCCTGGCTGAAATCTAAGTTTCTAAGGCTTAAAATATTGAAAGGATTTACCATATCCTAGTGAAAATAAAGCAGATATCCACACCTACCTATCTTGGCATTTTTTAAATAAAATAAACATTGCCAATAAAATAGATGGAAAAAGGCAGGAACAAAAATCAGGATGATCCTAAATTTTTTATTTACCACACAGAATGCCATACAAAGCCAAAAATCTACAGAAAAGCCTCAAAGATTGATAGTGAATAATTTTTTCTTTTCTTTCTTTTTTTTTTTTTTGGTACTGGGGATTGAACCCAGGGATATTCTACTATGAGCTATACCCCAAGCCCTTTTTAATTTTTTTATTTTTATTTTTAAAGAGTTTAAGTTGCTGGGGCTGGCCTCAAACTTGTGATCCTCCTGGTTCAGGCTCCCAAGTACTGGTATTACAGGTGTGTGTCATCATACCCAGGTGTGAATGATCTTTAACTTAGAATTCCATATCTCACCAAATTTTCTACCCTGTGTAAGGTAAAGTGCTTATTTCAGACATGCAGGAGCACAAAAGTTTTCATTCATTCATTCATTCATTCATAGTACTAGGGATTGAACTGGGGCATTCTACCCTCAGTCCTATTTTATTTTCAAATAAGGCCTTGCTAAATTGCTGAGGCTGGCCTCAAATCTGTGATCCTCCTGTCTCTGTCTCCCACGTAGTGGGATTACAAGCATGTGCCACCACATTTGGCAGAAAGTTTATTTATTATGTATACTTTAAGGAATCTTCCTTTGAAGATTTAAATTTAAAAATGGAATTTAAAAAAGCCAAGACTGGAGACCTAACCTAGAAATAAAATGTCCCATAATGATAGCTTTAGAGCTTAAAAAAGCATTCAAATTAGAATAAGAAACCAGAGGTCCCCAAGAAGAATGACTTCACAGAGAATTAGTACCAATGTATAAGATTTTAGTGATAAGGTCAAAACATCTGCCTTTCTCTGTTATGAAAAAAGGTGCTAAAATTTTCAAGAAAAAAGCCAGGTGTGGTGCATGCTTGTAATCTCATACTTGGGAGGCTGAGTCAGGAGGATCACAGGTTCGAACACGGCCAGCCTCAGCTACTTAGTGAGGCCATCTGCAACTTAGTGAGACCCTCTTTTAAAATAAAGAATAAAAAATAAGACTGGGGGTGTAGCTCAGAGGTAGAATGCCCCTGGGTTCGATCCTCAGTACCACACACACACACACACACACACACACACACACACACACACACAGAAAAAAAGAAAAAAAAAACCCAAACTCAATTAAAACTATATACAATGTAAATATTCAGATAAAAAGTAAACTAAATATAACATGATTTGGTACAGTTTACAAAAGAATAAGCATCTATTTGACATAATGTTTGAAAGCGTTTGGGTGGAGCACAATAGATTTAGCAATGTATAAAGCAACATTTCCTTCTCTACCATTCCAAACACACTTTTATACATATATATGATAGTGAGACCCAGAGGCTTATAGTAGGCAAGCACTCCACCACAAACTACATCCCTAGCCCTTTTCACTTTTTTCTTTCTTTTTTTAAAAAATTTTGAAACAAGCTCTCACTAGATTTCTGGGTCTGGCCTTGAACTTGTAATCCTCCTGTCTGAGTTTCCCAAGTTGCTGGGATTAGAGTTTATGCAAATATACTTCTTGACTGTACAGTGAAAAATAGAATATTCATATACATATATGTATAATGTATAATACTAGGAACACTGTTGTATTCATTTTATAGAATCAACCTAAAAAGATAATTATTTTTATAAAATAGATTGTAAACATTTTAAAATCGTGTTAGCATAAAAACTATGATATATCCAGAAGAAAAGAGGTGATGAATCAGGGAGAGGAAGTAACGGGGGTCTCATTTGACATACTGGAGGTCAAAGGATACTGCTAAAAGTTGGTGGATGCAGAAAGAAGGTCAAGTTCCAAAGTAACCAATAGAATGAATTATGTTAATTTTTTTAAAAAAGGATGAAATTCAAATCATACATATAGTGCAAACTGAGTGTGGAGGGGAGGGCAATTCTTGGTTAGGGTGAGCTAAGTTCATTTTTCAAAGTGGAGATACAAGGGAGATTTTCAGGGATTAAGATATTAAGAAATGGAGATATGGACATGTTATATAGAGTCATGATGCATTAAAACAATGGCTTTTCAACTAACTTCTGGTTCTGGAAAGTTCTGGACATATGTTATTTTTTCATTTACATGTATAAGTAGTGCTGAAGTGTTTTCACACACATATTACTTTCAGAAATCCTAATAATGATGTAATCTCTTAAATATTTGAACTTTCTGGAAAGATCACAAGGAAATATTTTCTTGAACTTATGAATATCTGTATGATAAAAGGATTTATACATTTATTCATTTCCAGGTTCTCAATTTAAAACTTAGTACTGACTAATTTATCTGCAGCTACTGGACTGATTATAAAAGTCTTCATTTTTCTTCTCCTCTTAGACTATATCAATATGACACAAAACCAATCAATCAATTCAATATGAGGGGAAAAATACATTCAAATATATCAGGTCACACATGCTGATAGGCTACACAATTTTTCATTAGTTTCAATATCATATAATTTTGACTTAGACATTCAATAAAATGTGAATACTGCCTGTTCTTTGTTTACCTAAGTTGTTGTAATAATAAATCTCATGTTAAATAATGAAATGTTCTAGAAAGACAGCTGCTACATAAGCTTTATTATTCTCCATTACAAGCTGCTTTGAAAAAAATGAAAATAGGTAAATGTTATCTACACTACTTACTAACTTAAGCAAACCTCTATCTTTGAGCCACGGTATCTTCATTAATAAAATAAGAATGACAAAACAATGTCTTCTGAACCAGTCTGTGGGCTAATGCATGCGTTGGTGCTTTGGAAGATGCTTTTTTTTTTTTTTTTTTTTTTGCGGTACTGGGGATTGAACTCAGGGGCATTTTACCTCCGAGCTACACCCCCAGCCCTATTTTTTATTCTTTATTATGAAACCGAGTCTCACTAAGTTGCGGAGTGCCTCACTAGGTAGCTGAGGCTGGCCGCCAACCCGGATCTTCCGGTCTCAGCCTCCCAAATGCTGGGATTACAAGTGTGCGCCACCACGCCCGGCTGGAAGATGCTTTTAAATGGAAGGAATAGTTACCGCTAATTATGGAAAGGTTAAGAGTTCTTCAGCAGGAAGCAGAGAGTCATGGCTAAAATAGCTTGTCATATAGAGAAACAAAAGAATTCATCTTTTTCCTCACAAACTCTTTAGCATCTCCTTAACACAAACCCATGGTTCTGCAAAAAACACCAATTACTCCACCTGCTTCTAAAATCCCATGCTCCAACCCAACCACCCAATCTTGGTGTACAACCAGAGCCAGCTCCTTGACTTCTCTCCCCTGGCCACCTGTGCAGACCAGGCTCGTCTACTTCAGTGCTCTGCTCGTGGGTGACACTCTCTAGGGTCCAAGACTGGCCTCCTATCCCATCTTCAGCAAACAAGTGAAATTCTACCTCCATTCCAGAGCCTCCTGGAACTGCAAGCACAATTGTCTTCCATATTCCTTTGGAACAGTAGCAGAGAAATGGCACAATCATAATCATAGTCATAATTTCTAATTTTTGGTATTAATAAATGTATTCTTATTGACTATTTCATATATATAAGTATTTTATGTCCCAAATAAATTTTAAAAGAATTGTTTAGGAAAAATAATAAATAGGAACCTATAATGATATTTTGAAAAAGAATTGCAATATAATACTGATTGAAAAAGCAGGATGAAATATTTTATTCACTATATGCTATTAACTACATAAAAAGATAATGAAAAATAGGTCAAAGTGATGCTTTAGTGAAAGGATTACTAATTATGATTTTCTCTACAATCTAAATTTTGCAGTACAGTAAATATTATTCTTATAATCAGGAGAAAAGATTTAATCAAATTTCTTCCTTCTGAAGTTATCCTAAAGGTTAAGGAATGCTAATTATTCATTTTTTTTATTTATTTATTTATTTATTTATTTATTTATTTATTTATTGTAGTACTGGGAATTGAACCCAGGGGCATTCTACCTCCAAGCTACAGTAGCCCAGTCCTATTTTTTATTCTTTATTTTGAAACAGGGTCTCACTAAGTTGCAGAGGGCCTCACTAGGTAGCTGAGGCTAGCTGCAAATCCAGATCCTCCGGTCTCAGCCTCCCAAGTACAGGGATTACAAGCATGCACCAATATGCCCGGCTTATTTTATTTATTTTTTTTATATATGTGCTTTTATTGGTGCACTGTGATCTCACATCATGAAATTATTCATTTTAAATACAACTATCAATGTCTAATGAGATACAGTGAAGTACTTCCAGATATTCATTGAGCTATATTACAGGCACTTTGCTATACTCTGTATTAATAACAGAAGCAGTACTTTATAAATTGCTTTGGTAATTATTTATTTTTTTATTTTATTTTTTTGCGGTACTGGGGATTGAACTCAGGGGCATTCTACCTCCCAGCTACACCCCCAGCCCTATTTTTTATTCTTTATTTTGAAACCGAGTCTCACTAAGTTGTGGAGTGTCTCACTAGGTAGCTGAGGCTGGCCACGAACCCGGATCCTCCAGTCTCAGCCTCCCGAATGCTGGGATTACAAGCGTGCGCCACCACACCCGGCTTTGGTGATTATTTCAATATCTCTTAATTTCTAGTCTGTAAGCACCCTGAAGGCTGAGACTATGACTTTGCTATAAAGGACACTATAAGGAGAAGTATAAAAAACTCTCTGAGCTACACTCAATATAAAATGCTTCTTTTCAAAAATTATCTGAATGCATGAGTGACAGGATTTGTACTTGGGCTCAGGGAAGTTTTCCCTTAATAGCTGATGCTTCAGAGTAGACCTATAGGAAAAGCAGGCAATGAGGACAGGCAGAGCATGTACAAAGGCCCTGAAGCACAGATGAGTGGAAAAAGCTGAGTGTAACACAGCCAGCCAAGAGCAGCAGCTCATTAGGAAGCTGGGGAGGGAGCAAAAGGCCAACTCCATTTTAGTGCTCAACAAAGATTGATCCCCTACGCTGTGCCAGGCTCAGCTCTATCCCCTGGAGACACAACAGCAAACACAGACAAACACCTGCAACAGAGCTTACGTCTACCTTAGTGGAGGAGGAAGGCCAAAGACAGTCACATAAATTAATGCATGCAGGCTGATGATCTGTCCAACAGAGTAAAGAAATCTGAGTCATGGGGATAAAGAGGGACAGGATGAGAGGGTGTATGGCTATTAGATGAGGTGGTCAGGGAAAGTCTGCTGGTAACTTAATATTGGAACAGAGATCTGGTATTGTTTTCTGTTCCTGCAACACCCATTCGTTATCTCACAGTACTTTGGGTCAGAATTCCAGTAGGTTTGCTGCTCTCTTTGTTTATGTCTCACTGAGCTAAGGTGTTTGCAGGGCTCTTCTCCCTACTGGGGCTTCTAGAGGAGAATGGGGTCCTGTGTCCTTGCAGTGTTAAGTCTGCTGTCCTTGTTTTCTTGCTGGCTATTTGCAGCTCCTAGAGGCTGCCTACATTCCTTGGCTCACATCTTTCTCCATCTTCAAAAGCAGCAAGTGCAGCTCAAGTCCTTCTCCTGCCACATTTCTCTAATTTCTTCTGCCTTCATCTTCTCCTGAGGATAATCCAGGATAACCTTCCTTATCTCAAAGCCCTTGATGTTAACCACATTTACAAAGTTCCTTCTGCCAGTAAGGTAACATACTCTCAGGTTCCAGGAATCAGGGTGAGGGCATGATTGGGAGCAAGGCTAGGCAGGCAGATGGAAGCGAAAATGCTTGGCATGGGTCTGTGCCCAGAGTGGTTAGTGGCAAGAATACTTAGAGAAGGTCTAAGCATCCCCAGAGGAGAGGCAAAGTAGAACCAACTGGACAGGCTGATGCCTGGATGTGGATCTCATGAAAAATAAAAAGCAGGATCATCAACTGTAGTGGTGAGGACTTTGGTGTGAGCAACTGGAAGGATGGTGGTGCTGTTAGCTGTGTTGGGGACCAGCGCACCAATCACTTTGCAGGGCAAACAGCAGCTCCATGTCAGACATGTTATGTTTGAGAGGCATATTAGACATCCAGTGAAAATGCTGAGCTGGGCTGAATTTGTAAGTCTGGGGATTAGGTGGGAGGTCTTAGCATAGATATCAATTTGGGAGTCCCCCGAGTATAAATGCAAATTAAAACCAGAAGACTGGATCTGATCACCGAGCAGTTCTCTTAGGGATCTTTGGATCACATTAGGTTTATAATTATTCCATTCTGGCAATGAGAGCCTTTGCTTCATTTTACAGGCCCTCCTTTTCCACATCAAACTCTTTAGCTCCCAAAGCTGTCCTTCAGATGACCTGCTTTTCAGATACTGCACTGATGACCACTTTCTGGATAAAAAAACTATGGGATATGTACACAATGGAATTTTACTAGGCCATAAAGAAGAACAAAATCATGTTATTTGCAGGGAAATGGATGCAACTGGAAAACATTATGTTAAGTGAGATTAGTCAGTCACAAAGAGTAAAGAAGCATATGTTCTCCCTAATATGCGGATGCTAGGGAGAAGATGGGGCATAGGAGGGTCTCCAGATGAAAAGGAGAGCTCCTCGATAAGCAAAGAAGTTGATTTAATTGTAGTGGACGCATGGGGCAGAGGGACACCCTAAGGCACATGATGTACTTACACAATCATATCAAGGTCACTCACTGAAGTGAACCTGAGGGGGAGGAAGGGGAAGGGAACGGGGTGGGAATTGGGGAAGGGGTCAAATGAGAATTGTGTGCAAATATGTTGTTAACAACTTGTACTTAACAAAGATGTATGCTATATTGCACGAATTACTACAATAAAAAAAATACAGTTTATTAAAATTCTCCCTAAAATGTTGAGTTCAGTATTCAATGAAATATGGGCATTCCCCAATTAATGAACAATGGTATCCCCAAATTTTCCACAGAGTCAGTATAAAAGATAGTTGGGTTTAATACTAGCCTAGAAAATTACCTAGTTAGCCCCAAATATACATAAATTATAATACTAATATTATTATTTCCCCCATGAGATATGCAGTGTAGGCCAGTGGTAAAGTTTAGTTCTTGAATCAAACTGCCTGGGCTTGAAGCTTTTGTCTTCCATTGCTCTCCTCTGGGCTCTGTTAACATACCATAATTTGAGGCAAGTTAGTTAATCTTCATAGTCCTGCTTCCTCATCTATTAACATGAAACTTATGATGGTACCTATCACATAGGTTTGTTGTAAGGACAAATGTGATTATTGGTGTAAAGGATTTATCACACTGTCTGGCTTTTAGCAAGGTCCCCAAGCAATGTTAGCTATTCATACCATTATTCATTTCTAATGGTTGGTACAATTGTTTCTTGGGGAAGGGTGGAGAGGGAAGAAGATTCCATGTGAGTAACTTACTGGCCACACTCACTCATCCCTATAGGAGTCAAGGCACTTCTCTCCCCATCACTGGAGCTGCTAACCCTGTGGGACACATGTGTGGTGGGTTCTGCATTTGTCTGTCAATGCCCCTTCAAAGCCCTGGTTTCCTGATGAAGTCTGACCAGCACAGAGCCCAGCAGAATGCTCGCCTCCCTTGGTTTTAGCTTATGATTCTGTATCAGCAACCTGTATTTGCCTGAGTATTTTTGGAAACTATATCTTACTTTTGGCCCATAATGCCCTTGAACCCTCCAAAATTCTTGAACAGGTGATTTTCAAACCTGAGGTCAGGTTTTATAAAAATGACCTGTTATGATACAAAATAATCAGCACACAAACATCAATCACTTTTCTCTACACCAATAATTAATTCACCGAAAATGAAATCAAGAAAACAATTCCATTCACAATAGCCTCAAAAATTCAAAATAAATGTAACCAAGGAAGTAAAAGACATCTACTATGAAAATTATAAACACAGAAGGAAGAAATTGAAGAAGACACTAGAAGATGGCAAGACTCCCATGCTCATGGGTAGGCAGAATTGATATTGTTAAAAATGTCCACATTACCAAAAGCAATGTACAGATTCAGTGAAATCCCAATCAGAATACCAATGACGTTATTCACAGAATTAGAAAATTCCTAATATTCATATGGAAAAATATAAGACTCAGAAGTGTCAAAGCAATTCTAAGCAAAAAGAGCAATGCTAGAGGAAGCAATATAACACTCAATTTTAAATTATACTACAGAGCTACAGTAACAAAAATGGCATAGTACTAGCATAAAAACAGACTCATAGTCCAATGGAATAGAAAACACAGAGACAAACACACACAGATATAGTCCCCTGGTCCTTGGAAAGGCACCAAAAACATGCACTGGAGAAAAGACAGACTTTTAAACAAATGGTGCTAGGAAAACTGGACACCCCTATGTCCAAGAAGAATATTAGATCTCTACCTCTCACCCTGCTCAGAAGTCAACTCAAAATGAGTCAAAGACCTAGGAATTAGACAAGAAAATTTGAAATTGCTAAAAGAAAATATAGGTTCATCACTCCAACACACAGGTGCAGGGAGTGACTTCAATGCCAAGAATATTAAATGAGACAGCATCAAAATTAAAAGCTTCCACACAGCAAAGGAAACAAGAGCATAAAGAGAGAACCTGAACACTGAGGAAAAATCTTGTTGGCTACTCTTCCAACAAAGGATTAACATCTCAAAAAACCTTATCAGAAACAATAACAAATAACTCAATCAAAAAATGGGCAAAAAACCCTCAACAGACACTTTTCAAAAGAAATACAAATGACTAGCAACTATATGAAAAATTTTCAACTTCTTTAGCAAACAGCAAAATGCAAATCAAAACTACACTGAGATTCCATCTATTATTCCACAATAATAATGCTGATGAGGATATGGAAAAAAGCGAACACTTACATGCTGTTAGTGGGATTATAGATTAGAAAAACCTCTATGAAAATCAGTCTACAGGTTTCTCAGAAGACTAAGAATGGAAGCACCATATGACCCAGCTATACCACTCGGACATGTATCCAAAAGAATTATAAACACGCTATAGTAACACATGCATAACTATGTTTATAGCAGCTCAGTTAACAGTAGCCTAGTTATGTAACCAGCCTAGGTATCTGTCAGAAGATGAATGGAGAAAGAAAATGTCAAATATATACACAATGGGGTTTTATTTAGTCATAAAGAAAAATAAAATTATTGCAGGAAAATGGATGGAACTTGAGAGCATTATGTTAATCAGAAGAACACAGAGTCAGAAAGGTCATAATGAATTATAATGCACCAATAAAAAATTAAAACAAATGACCCATCAAGTATTGTGACCAATGCCTCAAATGGCACCTGGCAACCAGGCAGGTAGAATCCATGAAATAGGCGAGGAAGATATGCCAGTTTGGATCTTAAAAGGTGCTATGATTTGGATCTGAAATGTCCCCCAAAGTCCTAGGTGTTAAAAGATTTAGCCCCCAGCTTGGCACTAGTGGGAGGTAGTGGAAACTTTAAGAGGTGGGGCCTCCTGGGGGTGTTCTGGTTATTGGAGGTGTGCCCTCGAAGAGGATATGGTGACCTAGTCCCTGCTCTTCCTCTCTCTTCACTTCTTGGCCACCATGAGGTGAATAGCTTTGCTTCAGTGTGTGCTCCCTGCCATGACATGCTGAGTCTCTCAGGCCCCAAAACAATGGGTCCACCCAACCACGGACTGAAACCTTTAAAGACTGTGAGCCAAAATAAACCTTTCCGCTCGCCTCCAACCCCAACCTTGATTTTGAACCCAGGGAGTCTTTACCACTGAGCTACATCCAGGGTCTCACTGAGCTGTCCAGGCTGGTTTCCAAATTTTGATACTCCTTTCTCAGTCTCCCAAAATAGCTGGGATTATAGCAGCACACCCTGCATGCAGCCCATTCTAGGCTTTTGAAGTCTATCATCGAAGCAGAGTAGTAAAGAGTGTTATCCACATGAGATTTATACTCTACAGGAAGCAGGAAGCCAATAATGAATACAAAAATAAATAAATTATACAGTAAGTTTTAGAAAGCAATTTCCTGGCGTGGGGATGAAACCAGGCAAAAGATATTGGGATTGCTTGGAGGAAGGGGGCAATTTTCAATGTAGTGGTGAGAATAAATAGCATCAGAAGATACAACTACAGAGTATGAAACAGGATCACAGAATTAACATAGGAATAGTTTTTGTTTGTTTTAAATTTAAGTTAACCCACTTCCTGCTTTAAACTAAATACTACCTCTTCTAGATCTACATAACCAATTATTAGTGTCAAAGACTCTCAGAGAGAAGTGAGGAGTCTAACCAGGCCGGGCCTCAGCATGAATCACTGTCATTCTTCATGTAGAATCAGCATTTCTAAACACACATACAAGGAGCTGGTACAGAGTGAGAGAAAAAGGCCATTCCAAGAGCTTCGTGTATTGATTTCTTTTACCCCAAACAAAGAGATTCTCCTAGTACATGATATATCATAATCACTTAATTTGTCTGACTGCTTTAAAGAAAGAACAATGGATTTAAGAAAAGCTGTTGACTTGCAAAAATATAATCATTTTGCAGGGTTTTTTGTTGTTGTTTCTGTGGGTTGTTTTTCCCTTAGTAATATGACATGTGTGGTCTCTATAGAGAATTGAACAGAAACTGCGAGGCTCTAATTCATGCCAGTCCCAGAAGCCTGTACTAAGTCTAATGCGGCTAACACCTGAGAACTCTTCGTTGCTCTGAGTGCAGGAACAATAAACCTTTTTTTCCCCCTAAACATTATTCCACATAAACCCATGATTCCCTAAACGCCCCATGTTGTTTCTGTACAAACAGAGACATACCACCGAGACTCTCTGGCCCAGCACTTCCTCACAGGCCAGTGCACAAAGATTTAAAGGAAACTTTTGATGAAGTCCTTTCCTGGCAAAAATAGTTCCCAGGATATGGAACTCATACCCCAACCATGATTAGTTCCTTCATTTTCCCTCTTTATGGATCTGCCAAGACCATTCTTTTTCAGACTAAAATTCAGAATATCAGTTGAATACAAACACATTTCTAGAGAGGTGAGCTGCTTGGCCCTCAGGGATGAACAGTACATCCAATTTAAATACAGCGGGAAAGTAAAGCTATATTGGTATTATTATATAGTTTTTCATGGGATATATCACAAGAACAAATTAATTTGAAAAGATACATATGAAGAATAGAAATTGAACAAAAAACATACAGGGATGATTATTTCTCAACTGATATTAATTATTGAATACATCAGCACCCAAACAAAATTGAAAAATGGCTTTTAAAGGTAAAAAAGTATATTTAGAGTTGTACAAAATTTTGAAAAGTATATTTTAAATTATAAAATTATTATAATCAACCTAATATTTAATAAAGGATTAATAAGTGATGGTACATTCATATTATATCTCAGATTTATTGCATTGAGTATTAATCTTGTTAAATCTTTAAAAATAAAAACAGGGCTGATCAAAATATTCAGGAAGGCTTACAAATTTTTTTCCTTCTTTGCAAAACTCTTCAGGGTTTTTTTTTTTTTCAATTTTTCTACATTCAGCATATACAGCTTATATCTTTTTCAAAATTTTTGAGTAAAAGATGGTCTAAAGTGATGAAAAATAGCTATGAATCAGATATCCTGAGTTCCATGTCTCTCTGTGACATTTACAAAGACAAGAAAATGACTTCTTACCTCTATGTGTTTTCATAGACCAGAAATTTTTTCACATCTTAATATTTTACTTATATATAACAACTGTATAGTGCTTTACCATGTATATTTCTTTCCAAGTCTATTCTAAGAGAATATTCTAGAGAATATTCTGGCTGTGCTTTACATACTACTCAGGGCAATCAAATAGCAACTCCTTTGTAACTAATCATGTGTGCTTACCTTACTGTTCAAATTGCTATCTTTAGGATCAGATTCTGTTCTATTGGCTGTCTTAGTCTGTATCCCTCTTACGAAATAGCAAATTTAGTTCTCAAAGCAGGACAGCCTTACCCTCTATTCTACCTTTCTTCCCTACTTCTCTACTTTGTTTACAATTTTTGGTTGTGAAATCAGAACTCTATGAGACATAGTTCCAGGTTTATCTTAGCCAGACAGTGGTTCTTTTGTGTGTGTGGGGGGGGGGCACTGGAGATTGAACCCAGGGGCATTCTACCTCCGAGCTACACCCCCCAGTCCTATTTTTTATTCTTTATTTTTTATTCTTTATTTTGAAACATGGTCTCACTAAGTAGCTGAGGCTGGCCACAAACCCAGATCCTCCTGACTCAGCCTCCCAAGTACTGGGATTACAAGCGTGCACCATGACACCCGGCCGACAGTGGTTCTTAAAAGAGGTTTGGCCACCTGCTCTCTGCTTCCTTCCCATCACACTGGCTTCTTTTCCAAAATCCTCACTCCTTTCTCTTCCTTGGCCTAAAATGAGATGCAATAAAAACTGTGCAGGACAATCTACCTGACTTCTCTAGTCTCTTGACGTTTCCTCTAGCTTTGGAGGGACACATAAAACACCTCACTGCCAAAGATGTAACCAAACACTTGCACTCATTTGCAGGAAGGGATGGACTTAGCCAATAGGTCAAACTATTCAAAAAATTCAGCTGGGATGCCCACAGTGATGTGACACATACAATCAGGTTCTTTTGAAGGCATTTGTCTAAAGTTGTTATAACCTTGTGCTACAAATTTGTGGATGGGAAGGATTTGTTGGGCTCTGATGAATGTGAACTGTGTAGCTAGGGTCTGATTTTGGAAAAAAGCTGGTGCCCTGAAGGCTACTTGTCGGGTCTCTTGGCTATTAAGCAAAAACACACTTCCTCTAGCAGGTGAAGATGTATCAGTGCTGTTACTCTTTTCAATTACATTTATTACATCAATTTTTTCCTGATACCTAAGCAATCTTGAGTTAATCTAGTATTGAGATCTCTTTAAAGCACTTTCTGAAACATGGTAAAAGTAACCTGACTAATTTTTTTGGCCATGAAAAGGTACTACACCAAACACCACAGAAGCAGCTACAATGAAGCCCTCTCACAATCTTTCTGCTCAGGTTTTTTTCTGATTCCAAGATATGACCCCCAAATGAGTTTTGTGCTTTTTCTTATTCAAAGATATTCCCACTTCATTAAGAGAATTCTTTATTTTCTACTTCTTTGTTAGTACCAAGGAGAAATTCCAACCTTTAAAAGATTCAAATGACTTGTATCTAAATCAGACCTGGTCCCTCTCCTCTCAACATGCCGATTTACATGAAATCTCTTAGAGTTTCTCTGCTTCCATAAAATGCGGATGCCACTGCCCATCAGGTCCAGGTTTGCCTCTTTGCACAAACAGTCCAAAACAGTTTTCCTGATCTGTTTCAACTTGAAGTGTTGTCAATATATGGATTGTCTTGCTTTCTAATTCAGTGAAAAATCTAGTTTTCCATTAGTCTCTGCCTTTCTAATTTTCGATACAGCTTTACTAAATGTAATTATTAAAGGCAGATTCAAGAAAGCAATTACTAAGCTACTGGTTTGTATCTCCGAAGTCTTAATAAGTGGCAAAAAGTTGTAATTGCAGCAAGAGTATAAAATAAATTTTTCTATAGATTAGACATACATCCTTGAATTTGTATATGGGAAGACATATTTAAAAGAGTATATAAAGCATCCCCTTTTAAATCACAAGTTTTAACCTCACTTAAACTTTATTTAAAGGCAGTGCAGTGTGCTGTACAGAATAGGAAACTGGATTCAGAAAGACCTCATTTTATTCTTTGTCCAGGACTCTGTGACTTTGGCAAACAACTCCTCTGTATGTCCCGTTTCCTTCCATCTATAAGTTGTGAGAATATCAAACTATACGGTCACCACACAAACATGTCATCCCTAAAAGTCTGAAACATCTAGTGAATTCCCCATCTATGCTACAGTTTGTACTAAACATAGGACACAGTAAGATGTTATACTAATTTTAATTCATAGTTTTGAGAGGCTTAAAAGTAATAAAGACAAGTAAATGTAATTGACCATAAAGCAATATACGAAAGAGCTATCCTAATGATATAAACCAAGTTATATTTCCAAAAAAAGTCCTATGGAATATGTAAATGGAAGGTGCAACTTCTTTGTCAATCATTCAAATAATACAATTTGGCCTTTTAGCTTTAAGCAAATAAGAGAGTGTCCATTATAGGTCACTTAGTACTAGCCTCTGGAAAACAAACTGAATGAAGCCACTGCTCCTGTTAGGGACTCAATTGCGGACCCCCCTCCCCCCATTCATGTGTTGAAGGCCTAATTCTCAATGTGACTGTATTTACAGATAGGGCATTAAGGAAGTAATTAAGGTTAGAAAGTTAATGGGAGGACAGCTAGTTTGATAGGATAGGTGTCTATGCAATAAGAGGCAGAGAGACCAGAGATCTGGCTTTTTCTGAGTACAAACAAAGTAAAGCCATTTGAAGACACAGAGAAGGGAGCCATCTACAAGCTAAGAAAAGAGGCCTCCCCAGAAACCAACGCTGAGGACACCTGGGCTTGAACTTCCACCTACTCTATGGTATCTTGTTAGGGCAGCCTGAGCTAACTAGTTCAGTCCCCAAACCAAGATGCCTCTGAAACATTTAAGAGTCATGTTCCTTATTTCAATATTACGATATTATTTAATAGCTCATGAGAGGCAGAGGGAGCAGTCTATTGGTATTTTGTGATGAAAAGACCAAAGGAGGATCCTAAAGGTAAATATGTTTTCAAAATCCTCTCAGTGGGTGAGTAGTGTATCTTCTAGAATATGATCATAGCTACATGGCTGTCTTTCTTCAAAAATACGTTTCTTTTCTTTTCTCTTTCAAAAACATTTATTTATTTATTTATTTATTTATTGCGGTGCTGGGGATTGAACTCAGGGGCATTCTACCTCTGAGCTACACCCCCAGCCCTATTTTTTTTTTATTCTTTATTTTGAAACCGAGTCTCACTAAGTTGCGGAGTGCCTCACTAGGTAGCTGAGGCTGGCCGCGAACCTGGATCCTCCGGTCTCCGCCTCCCGAATAAAAAATATTTATTTTATCTTATTTTATTTTGTGGGGTTAGGGATCAAACCCAGGGCCTCATGCATGCTGGGTAACTGATCTGCCACTGAGCTCTACCCCCAGCCCCTAAAATTAATGACTGAATACTGCTAGAGGGCAGTATTTTGAAGAAAGACAGCCATGTAGCTATGATCAGGGGCCTTTATCCCTGTGACCTTTTCTCTCCCCAGAAAAACCTTCACTGCCCTAATGATGTCTCTTGGTTTGTCAGCAGCAATGTAGTACCTATTGTTTGCCTTGAACACTGTGTAGTTACAGCAACCACTCTGTCTTACACTTATTAAGCTGATACATGAAGAACATAGCTTCATGATTTCTAGATTCTATGCTAATGGATTTGGGGCAGGTTCCTTATACCAAAGCCTAAAAATTTATGGTGAGTATATCATCACCACCATGGTGTGAAGACAGATTCGTAAATGTAAAACCACACAAGAGTTTTCTTCAAATCTTCCTTCTTAAATGTCTGACAACCAATTTGGAAGCCAAGGGGGAAAAAAGGGAACCGAATCAAGCAAGCAAGCAAATGACGTGTGTTTATTCCTTGAACTGTATAAAGCAGTTAACAACCTGGAGACTAGGCCCACACCCAGTCACTTCCCAGAGGTCTGCTGTGCTCGGCTCTGGATGCCACATTTTAAGGTCATTGTCAAATGAGATAGTCTTTTCCATGGAGAAGCCACAGCAGGACCAGGACTCTTCCCCTATGACATTTGAAGAGTAGTTTATACTGAGGGAGTAGTCTTCAAATACTTTCAGAGCAAATGAGTAGAGGAATTGTAGTTAAGTTTTATAGATCCTAATAACAGAATTAAGGCCAGCTAGTAAATTTTCTGTGCAGTGTAGGGCAGAGAAAAAGAGATCATGACAGAGTATGCTATGCAAGCACAAGGAGGCCACATCCCAAGTCACCCACAGATAAGGCTGACCTGACGGCTTCCAAGAATGCAAGGCAGGATCAGTACTTACCCCAGGCTCAGGTCAGAGGCTGTACTGTGGGAAAACAGACTACATGCCACTGCTAGGTAAACAGCTCCTCTCTTTAAAGCTGGTCAGAAAGGGCAGGAGTGTCATTAAGCCACAGAAATAACTGACATAGAATTTAAAGATCAAGTCCCCAGACTGACTATTCAAAGATAAACCTTTGGTAAGGAAGTAGCAAGATCAAGATTAAGGAGAAAAAAAAAAAAAAAAGCTCCTAAAACACAATCACATGGAATAAATAAAACATAAAATCTGAAAGAGTCACTTTAGGCAGTTAAGAAAATTGAGAAACATTCAACTGCTAACACTATGATGTGAAGAGAGAAGAGAGCAAAGCAGGCCCTGGTGATGGACTCTAAGAGGAGAGAGAGAATGTACCAGTGGAAATCGTCTCCCCAGCAGGCCAGCAACAAAGAGCAGAGACCCCAGTCTCCCTGGAAACAGAGTCAGAGTCACAGTTCCCTCTTGCAGTCAGAATGAACAAGTCACATATGTGGACCCAGACTTCTAATAAAGAGACAAAAGCCAGATACAGTGGAAAGTGCTGTGGGTTTTGTCTTAATTCTGATATTAAGTAGCTATGCCATCTCATAAATCACTTACTGTAACTTCTGGCTGTAGTTAACTTTTGAAAAATCTGTTTATTTAGTAAAACTGTATCAATCATTTCTATGTGCAAACATGTGCTGTATGCTGAGAACAGTAACCTATGGGCATGGCCATGCTGTGAGGGACAGATGACAGCTGAGGACATGAAAAGAGGCAGGCTCCTCAGGGCTAAGTCTCAGAGATGAAGATGAAGCTGAGGCCTGAAGACAACAGGGGAGCTGAGGGTGGAGGCCAGGACAAGGCAGAGAGAAGGTAAGTTAGCCCAAGATTCTCTTGAGGAACTGAGACTGTGAGGCTGGTGCTGAGGGCAGGAGGAGGCTGGACCAGGTGGGGCCTCAGACAGAGGCCACACTAGTGCCTGACCTCCCCTGCAGGAGCATCGAGAAGAGAAGCGAGAAGCTGAGGCGCAATGTGAAGAAACTTCCTGAAAATAAGTACAAAATAATCGCTTCTAGAGAATAATCGCTTCCGGACACAGGGAGAGTGAGGGTGGAGATGGATAGGTAAGAGGAGGATTCTAAAAAATGACGAGGGAGCATCAGCAGACTGGGTGTTGAGGTTTATGCCTGGAGGCTGACGAAGGGAGGGGAGAAATGGCTCCGCTGTCTGGAAGTTAAAAGCTAAATGTACAATGGGGCTGAAAGGGAGGGAACCCTGGCAGAAGACCAAAATAAACCTCAAAGTCTCCTCCCAAACTCTCTTCCATCTCAAAGTTTTGTTTCTAATGTCTCACTTAGGCATTTTACAATTTCACTATATCAACTAGAAAGTGAACTTAATCACAAAACAATCAGAAAGCTAGGCCTTTATTCTTTATTTTGAAACCGAGTCTCACTAAGTTGCGGAGTGTCTCACTAGGTAGCTGAGGCTGGCCGCGAACCCGGATCCTCCGGTCTCAGCCTCCCGAATGCTGGGATTACAAGCGTGCGCCACCACGCCCGGCTCAAAGCTAGGCCTTTAAATGTCCAAAAAGAAAGCAGTTAGGGTGGCATTTGTAAAACAAAATCAAGAGGACCTTTTAAGAACCTTCTCATCAACCTTCCCCACCCATGCAAGACCCAGAGAAGGCTGCTCCGTGGGCTGAGGTGAACGAGAAGCCACGATAGGTCTGCGGGGCCCTGAGCAGAGGAGGAGGAGCATGGTCCCTGGCCTCACCTGCGGGTGTGGAGCCCCTCTAGGGCACAGAAGGCAGTGCAACTTCAGGGCTGGCCGGTATTCCCAGAGGAAACAAACTAAGAAAGAGTGGGGTGGGAAGTGTGGGGTGGGGTAGGGGGGACACTAAACAGGCTGGCTGGAGGAGAGGGGTGCAAGGCAGAGGGCATCTACAGGGCTCCACCAGTGCCGGGTCAAGGGGGAAGTCAGCAGCCTGTTTACAACAACTGGAGAAGAGAACAAAGTAAGCCCGAATCTCTACTGAGGCCATCAATACCACTGAGGGAAATGAGTTTTGAAAGTTGAATAATGTGAGCTGTCCTGTGAAGCAGGGATACTGCAGGAAAGATCTTTGAGGTCCCAGGATGAACTACAGGAGCTAAGTGTCCTGATGCTAGGGATCCATATAAACCGGGGTCACGAACTACAATATCCAGTTAGAGCTCCTAGAGATGACACGATGTATTCTCCTTATGACTGGGATAATTTGTTGCAATGATCAACTTTAGGTTCCAGAAAACTATGTAAGCATTAGGCTGGTGACATGATTTTGGAAATATAAAAAAAAGTACCAAGATATCAGTTTCCTATTCAGAACATGACTGGGAGAAGGTGAGAAGGTATAAAGGGTGCATGCATCTGTAGACTATTTGTGTGCTGGAGGGGGCATCCGGAAGGTGCGTGTGAGCACAGAAGTTCTTTTGTTTTTGTTTGTTTGTTTTTTGTGGTACTGGGGATGGAACCCAGAAGCATTCTACCTTTGAGCTACACTCCCAGCCCTATTTTTTATTCTTTATTTTGAACAGGGTCTCACTAAGTTGCGGAGGGCCTCACTAAGTAGCTGAGGCTGGCTATGAACTCGAATCCTACAGTCTCAGCCTCTCAAGTACTGGGATTACAAGTGTGGGCCACCATGCCTGGTTAGCACAGAGGTTCTTTAAGCCAGCTTTCGAGAACAGACTGGGTGCAGGATGGGCTGACAATATCCAGAGCATAGCCCTCTGTGCATCTATGAGCAGTATGCCCTTCCACCTCCCAGCATGTGCCAGGCCCTGGCTTCCTCCCCAGCTCCACAAGACTAAAACACCAGGGCAGAGGAGCTGCCTGTGGGGATGCCGCCTCTATGCCTCTTGGCCCCCAGCCACAATGCCCCTTCAGGGTAGGTGGGGGAGTGCAACCTGACCAAGGGCAGGTGGAAATGAACTCTTGGAGCCTCCATCTGCAGAAGTCACACCCAACCTAAACTACTTCTACCCGGTCACTTATTCCTTCCATCATTAAAGCATGTCTTCCCCCACGAGGGGCCTTGGAGGAGCTGATTTTGAACTCCTCCCATATACTAATCATCTCAGTCGTGCAATGAACAGAAAAGAACCTCAAAAGAAAAAGTGAAAATAAGACATAGGAGATGGGAGTGGTTGTGAGGAGGGGAGCGGATGGAAGCCCAGGAGATCAGCTTGGGAGGGGGTGGTCTCTAGACATGCCAACACAAGGCCCACAGGACCTAGACCCCTGAAAACCATAAGTAACTTTGTCCTGTAGGACTGTTTCAATTACGTTTTCCATTCTTAGAGGCAACTTGACCTCTGGTGATCTCTCTTTGCAGCTCTTACTCCTAATAGGAAAGTGATGGTTCACTATTTATAGAATAAACTGCTGTCTTTCTGCCTTGAACCTACAAGCTCTCAGTCCTCGCTGTCTGACCGCCACACTCCTCATGAGTGAAAGCGCGCACTGGAGAGAATGATTCCATTAGGTAGTTTGTAAAAGACAAGTGAAGTAATGTACTCTCGTCACTGCTACGGGATCTGCCTGAAGGACTGGAGTCCTTTCTGCAGCAAATATTTATTAAGTACTTTCCCTAGGCTGGGGACTGGGGTGCGGCAGGCAGACACTGAGAAGCAAAAGTGACATGGTCGCTCCCTCACGGAACTTAGAAAAGAGAGAGATTAACCCACAGTAAATATGTTATTATGACTGAAACAAGAGTGGAAGGAGATGGTGCCAAACAGTCATGTTAATGGGGAAGACTGGCGATGGGGGCCACGCCAGAGACTTCACACCGTGCTCTACTCTTGAGGGCATGGCCAGGCTAAGGCAACTGTCCTTGTGGGACTCCTGCTCGGGGCCTGTGCCTGGCCAGTTCAGTCTTTCCACACTGTTACTCAGACTGCACTTATCTCTACAGACCAAAACCCTGAGGTTGAATTCTAGCTTTCTCACGTACTGGCCATATGACCTACAGTAAGTTATTTAAGCTCTTTGACCAACAGGTTTTTCACCTGTGAGAGACAATACTTTCTCTGTGGGAATTTAAGTAAGTTAATATTTATAAGCACAGAATATGGTATCAAGCTTATGGTAAACATCCAATAAGTAACCAGTATTATATTTCACATTTTAGTCAATGACATTAAAACCATTTAAAATAGCATTCGTGAGGTTTCATAACCCCTCATTCTGATCCATCTGAATGCCTTTTCTATCTCTGGTGATGAAGAATCTAACCAGAGTGCTCCTGGCATGTGTGTCCCTTGGTAATATCATAATACTATATTTCAAGTATCTAAGGCAATAGCATATATAGAAAATTGTATTTTTATAATTTAATATTTAGAATAGGAGATGCAGTCATGTGGACTGAAAAGCTAGACATCAGCATAAGGACACAGTGGGAGGACCGCTCTTTGACCAGGTTAGTGTGATGCTCCTCCCCCAGGTGCTCACAGGTGCGGTCCTCCCTGGCAGGCTTGGAGCATATTGCCGAGTCAGCCTCCTGTCCTCCCCTCCATGTGGCAGTAAGCACAGTGCGCTGCTCCACCTCTGGCATTCCCACTTAGCTGTGACCTTGATGCTCTTTCCACATCAGACACAAAGATTTTCCTTTTCTTCCCATATAACATTCTATTGCACTAATGCAATTATAATAAATATGGTTTGGGCTACACCTCTTTCTGGACTGACAAACTTTTCTAATTATAGTTTTGGCAGTGGGTGATAGAGAAAATGGGCAGAAATACAATATTTTCATTTGCTTTAATTGTTCTTTGTCAAAAACCAACATCAACCATTTTTGGTATATTTTACGCAAATAACCTACAAAATGTCTATGCCACAACTTGCAAGAGTTACGTTTCCCTTAAATTATTTTAAAACATCTGCTCTGTCTTTTACCCATAACAGGATCATTTTCCTTCATGTTTATATGGGAAAAGTACTGGCTGCTACAGTATCCAATCAGTCACCCCAAGGAGATGTCAGCTGTCAACCATGTCTACTGCAGCGATTTCCCTCACCTCTCTCCCTTCCCACTCTGGGTGAGCTGTCAAGTTTCTAGTTTCTGACGTGCATTTACATCACTCAATGACATCTGACAGCAGTGAAAGGCCACAGAAAACTGCTTATTGATCAGAGCAAAACTAGTTGACGGAACAGATGAGGTTGTATCACAGAAATGCAGCCCCGTTCAGGTGGTGACATTCTGCTCCCGTACAGGAGAGCTTAATGGAATACAACTTCATTATATCATGCCACTTGTGCTTACGGCACCCAGCCCGTCTCCTGACTGTTTGTCTATGTGGTGATGAGGACAATCTCTTTGTGCTGGTATCAGTGTATTGCTAACCTGATTTGTTCATGAACACTTGCAAACTACTGGTGAATCTGTCCTAAGAAATATAACCAAAAGACAATGAAGTTTCAATCTTACCAAAATCTAATTGTGCTGTCCTTAAAAAAAAAATAAAATAGAATTACTATTTAGCGAGCTATAACTGCTCAGTTGAAAACTTTTATACCACTGTGTAAAAAGTTTAAATGAATACTTCTTTGATTTTTGTAGCATTGTCAGAAAAAACAAACCAAAAATTTGATAACTTGTGATACAGTTAAATTTTACTTATAAGTAGGAAAATTTAGTTTGTTCTAAGAACTAAGATATCTGATTCAGAATCTCTGCATGCAAACTGCTCCTTTCAGTTTTCAAGACAACAATGTCAACCACTTCTCACTTCCCGTGCCAATGCGGAGAGATGGCCATACAGTTATAAATCAGTACCTGTCTGGAACAGGGATCGTTAAATCAGACAGTCTTAAGATTCTGCCCCACAACTCCACTCTTTCAACTTAAGGGAAAAGCAGCCAAGAGCACAGAATTACCAGCCCTCTGACTCCTGGGTGAAAGAATGCTAAAGCCCTACCCTGAGGGTTGTCTGGCTTTTATCTTTACTCCTTAATTCCTCCCTCGAGAGAATATTTCCCCAAATTACAAATTCCCACACTGCTTTCGCAACTTGGCCACATCTGCATCCTATCTAGATTTAATATTTTTTACACAGACTTCTTACTTCAATAGGCTTTAAAGAAAACTTTATGTCACAACCAGATATGGGAAGCCAAAATCACTTGCCATAAATAGAAGGTGAGTATAAAAAATAAATACTCATTTTAAAATTATATTTCTTACTGAAGGCTGAGCCTGAAGTGGCTCTCTCTCTTCTACAGAGAGATTAGCGAAGTTAAGTTAAAGCTTTTGGAGATTTTTTTAGGGGAGTGTGGGAAATGATATAGGATTAAGAGATAAGTGCAAAGAGACTAACTTCTCCCTTGTGAATCCATGTTATTCAATGTTTGGGCACTGCTTAAGTCATTTCCTGCAGCACTGGCGGCCTGTATCCAAACCCAGGGAACCTAGCACTGTACGCAGATGGAGCAGGGGCTGGTGTTTGAATCCTGTCCCTCCCACTCACTGTGTGACCCTGCAAGTTACTTAACCTCTGAGGGCCTCACTTCCACCTCTAAAAGAAAGCTAACAGCACATGAATCCTAGAGAATTTCTCTCAGAAGTAAATGAGATTGTGCATGTAAAGTGCTTAGCATAGTATTAAGAAAATGTTTAGTAAGTGTTGGCTATTATAATTCATTTCTTCTCATTTCCTATGTAGACCTCAGTTTTTTGTTTTTGTTTTGTAAAGGATGGAAGCTTGGTGTGGTGATGCATGCCTGTTATCTCAGTACTGCAGAGGCTGAGACAGGAGGATCATAGGTTCAAGGCCAGCCTCAGCAATTAGCAAAGTCTCTTAGCAACTTAGCAAGATTTTGTTTCAAAATAAAAAATAAAAAGGGCTGGGGGTGTAGCTCAGGGATAGAATGCCTCTGGATCCAACCCCTAGTACCAAAGAACAAAACAAAATAAAATAGTAAAAGGATGGGGCAGAAGAAACTAGACCCACGTTAGCAGTCTCCCTGTCTCTGCCTCACCAACCTGTTTTTTCCTTTGGGTGAAAATCACTGTTCTCCTCCCAGATACTCTAACACTTTATTCAAGCACAGTTTCATGTGTTATATGTGGGCCTTCCCCTCAGTCTCTTGAAGAAAGAGACCAAGCTCCCCCTGGGCATCCTTAGTCCCAGCAAAGTGCCCTAGTCCAGCATGGTGTGGAACTGGCTAAACGAACTCATGCACTCCCTCCTCGGCCCCTTCCAAAGGCCATGCCAACACTGGGCAGGCCTTGTGGGAGGGGAGAGGCATGTGTAGATCTGAAGGCGGTACTGTCTGCTGTGGCTTCTGACCTTTTACTTATAGTGCCAGCTTGAATAATACAAACAAGTTAAAAAAAAAAAAAACAGGAGAGACGTGTTCCGTGTGTTTATTTCAAACATGTTTGATTTTTCAAGAATTACTAGAGTCTTACCATTTCACAAATCATATGATATAAAAATGCTACAGCTTCCTTTTTTATATTTTGAGAACACTAGAATAAAATCTTCCTTTTCAATCACCCAGACCAAAATGCATGCTCAGCACACTTGGAAACTTCATGCTTCTGAACCACAGACCACAGGTTATTTTTTAAATACTTTTGTCTCACTCTTTGTGTTCTAGGTCTAGGTGGAACCCAAATAGTGACATGAATCAGACTTGCTCTGCTGTCCTACAATTAATAAGGCACATGACAACCATTAAACACAATGATGTAAAGTGTGCAGCAACAGTACAGTGGTGTGGTGGTGGGCGGTGAGCAGGTGTGGGGGGTGGAGAGTGACTGGACTCCCTGTTGTCCCCAGAGAGTCCAGATTTACTGCTCTCATCCTGGCACAATTATCAATGCCACCACCCTTTACTTTCAAAAGCCTGTCTGTCTGGATAAGGTATGTGCTCACCAGAAGAATGCAGAGGAACACTCCACTTTGTGCGGGTTTCAGCCTTACAGCTGTTCGTATACACCTGAGGTGCTTATGGCTCACTGACTCCCATGTGTTTATTTTTATATACATACTCTCTACCTGACTCTTGAGGTATTACTTTAATCCTGTTTCTAGTGCCTAATTAAGACCTTTCCAGATAGCAGATAGTTAATTGTGGTTGATTAGTCCTGAGACATCCACAATTCAATGGAAGAGTTTACTTGACAGGACTGAGTTTAAGCAGGGAAGGTAGTGAATGGTCAAGTGAAATTCATTCACCTTCAAGTTCCTAAGTAATATCCCCAAATACAAAAATCATAACTACAAAATTATAGACAGAAGTTAATACCTGATTTGGAATGTGAGAATGACCTTAAAGCAGTGCTAAGAAAATCAGGCAAATCTCTAGCCAGGTGTTCCAGGGCAAGCTGTGAGGCTTTATCCTGACCACACTGGGATCTAAGCAGGAATGCCTATACATACTGGGCTTCCTGAATGGGTGGCTGTGGGGGATCATCTCAGTCCACACAACCAAGATGCAGAGTCACAGGCTCCTTCCATGCGCACTGGCAGAATCCAGTTAAGCATCAGTACTAACCACCCACAAGGCCCTTCCCACCTCTTAGTCCCCCCTCCCTGGACTCCCACCCACTATTAATCACTTTAGGATGAAATCAGGACCCTTACCTACAAAAAAATAAGCAACAACAAGAAAACAAACTCCCAAATAAACACTCTCCCCCCCCCCCCAAAAAAAACCCTCAAAGTCAAATATGCCTAAGTGTGAGCTATAGACACAGTATATTCTAACATATACTTTCACTGAAGACATTAAGAACTAAGAGGAACAGCCAGCGTGGTGGCTCACAGCTGCAATTCTAGTACTTGGGAGGCTAAGGCCAGAGGATCACAGGTTTAAGGCCAGCCTCAGCAACTTAGTAAATCCCTGTTTCAATATAAAAAGGGCTGGGGATATAGCTCAGAGGTAGAACATCCTTTGGTTCCATCCCCAGTACCAAACTGTTATGAAAACAATCTAAGTGTCCATCAACTGATGAATAAAGAAAATGTGGTGCATATATAATAGAATAAAATTCAGCCATAAAAGAAGGAAATTTGATCATTTGCAACAACAAAGATGAAACTAGATCATTATATTAAATAAGCCAGGCACAAGACAAGCCTCAATGATGTCACTCACATGTGGAATCTAAAATAGTTGATCCCAGGACTGGGGATGTGGCTCAGTGGTGAAGGGCCTGTCCAGCAAGCGCGAGGCCCTGGGCTCCATCCCTAGCAACACACACACACACACACACACATACACACGCACACACGCACATGCACACATACACACACACGCACGCACGCACGCACACGCGCACACACACACGCACGCACGCACGCACACGCACACGCACACACACACACACACACGATCTCCTAGGAGCTGAGAGTAGCAGGGTGGTTATCAGAGTAGCAGGGAGGGAGGGATGGGGAAAGGATGGTCAATGGGCACTAAGCTATACTTGGTAAGAGCAAGAAGTTCTGCTGTGCTAATGCATAGTACAAATAACAATAGTGTATATTTCTAAAAAACAGGAAGGCTTTTGAATGTTCTTACCACAAAGAAATGATAAATGTCTCAAGAGACAAATTATGCTTATTCTGACTTGAGCACTATACAATATACTTGAATCAAAACATTACAAGGAATCCCCAAAATATGTATAATTATTATGTTTCAATTTAAAATATTTTTAAATTTTAAAAATCTTAAATTTAATCCATATAACACAAGAATTTATAAGTACTACAAAAAAGAAAAAAAAAAAACAGTTTCTTGTTTCTGATGTGCCATTTAACTCCAAGACCTATTAGATACAATGTTCATAAATTTATGTTGTTAATTTTAATATGCATTATATTTATATATCTTTTATGTGATTACTGGAAAAGAATTTAGAACATATCTGGATAGTAAGTAGACTTTTTTTCTCTGTGTGTGGTACTGGGGATTGAACCCAGGGGCATTCTACCTCCGAGATATACCCCTAGTCCTATTTTTTATTCTTTATTTTGAAACAGGGTCTCACTAAGTTGCGGAGTGCCTTACTAGGTAGCTGAGGCTGGCCGGGAACCCAGATCCTCCTGACTCAGCCTCCCAAATGCTGGGATTACAAGTGTGCACCAACATGCCTGGCTGTAAGTAGACTATTTAAATAAGGAACAGTAATGCACAACAGAAGGCCATCATAAATGCAGCAAAGCAGGAACTTATCAACAGTGTGAAAACGTTAGAAACATATCACCTCAAACAGAATCACATGATAATTATGCTTTAAATTATAGGAGCATGGGGGCAGATACACTATACTAAGCCAAAATAATTAAGAAACAAAACTTAATTAAGCACATAGCCAAGAACTTCCCAGGTTTTCAAATTCAGGTCGATGTGGCCCTTCATTCATAGAACAAAGATAAACTGAGACGTTCTATTTGTGGGTGCCAGTGCACAGGATGTACCTAGATGCATAAAGCACGATCTGCAGGTCAGAGTTCATAGACCATTGGAGGGACAGACCACTGGCTGGCATAACACAGCACAAACATAGGTATAAAAAAGACAAAAACAGGGAACACTAAAGATGTAGAGGGTAAGCTGGGTGTGGTGGTACACTCTTATAATCCTAGTACTTGGGAGTTCGAGACATGAGGATCGCAAGTTTGTGGCCAGACTCAGCTACTTAGTGAGATCCTCCGCAACTTAAGACCCTGTTTCAAAATAAAGAATAAAAAACAAGGCTGGAGATGTAGTTTGGAGATAGAATGCCCTGGATTCAATCCCCAATAGAGGGTAAAGTGATCAATTCTTGGTGGGGCAGTTAAGCAATGACTCACAGAGGAGCACGTTTCTGAACTGCATACTGAGTTCCTTGTCTATAGAGTGAACATGAGACTAGAGAGGTTGAGGATATCTCAGGCTTAGGGAACAATAAGGAGGAAGACTCAGATCCAGCACTGTGATGATACATCTGTGCAACACTGAGAAGCTGGTAGGAGTTGAAATTTGCTTGAGCTGGGCAGGGGAGAGGGTCTGTAGTTAAAAGAACTGGTTAAGAGGAGGCTAGAAAGGCAGGTTGAAATAGGACAGGGAAAGAACTTTTTAAGGTTGAGCACATAAGTCTGACATTTGGACTGTAGACAGCCAACAGGCAGCAAAAATACTCAGAAAGGCAAATCTAAAAGTGATGTGGAGAGACATAGCAGGGCAAAGCCTACTACAGAATCATGAGGTGGCACTGCCACCAGGAGCACATCCAGAAAGTGGGGAGCCAGGGAACACCTGGGACAGGGCCAAGGCCAAGAGATTCCTGGTAATGAGCTGACTGCTCAGGTGAGGGAGAAACTGTGATTGTGTTTTATGTTGCAAAACTAGGTGGATGGTTGCTATAGTTTGGATCTAGGATCCAGAGATTTCTTTTGGCTCATGTGTGGAAGGCTGGTCTCCAGTGCTGCGGTGACAGAGGTGGGGCCTTCGGGAAGGTGATTGTTCATGGGCTTCAACCTCATCAGTGCATTAATCAATTGATAGATTCATAAGTTGATGGCTTTATTGGTAGGTGGTGGAAACTTTAAGAGATAGGACCTAGCTGAAGGGAGTAGCTGGGGGTCTACATCTTGTCCCTAGTCAGTCAGTCAGTCAGTCAGTCAGTCAGTCAGTCAGTCAGTCAGCCAGCCAGCCAGCCAGCCAGCCAGCCAGCTAGTCTATCTGTCTGTCTGTCTGTCTCTCTCTCTCTCTCTCTCTCTCCTGCCAGAGCACCATGAGGAAGGCAGCATTGCTCCACCACACCCTTCCATGACATTCTGCCTTGCCTCAACCCAATGCAGTGGAGCCAGCTAAGTGTGGACTGAAATCATAAGCCAAAAGAAATCTTCCTCCTTTGTTTTCCTCAGGTATTTCATCACAGCAATAGTGACTAACATAATGGTAAGGCCCAGACTCAAACCTATAAAGATGTGAAAGACAAAAACTTTGTGTTTATTGAAAGTGTGAAAAATGAAATGGAAACAACAAATTCAGGTTTGGACATCCAGATTTTAGGTGTCTACCAGATGCTCAGAGACAGACATTCCGTAAGCAACACAGGGCAGTGGTTCCCCTAGAGTCACTATGGAGGAAGATCTTATGACCAGGCATCTACTGGGCATTGTGTTTACCCTCAGAGTCCAAGGTTAGAAAGGACAAGAACACATGTGTAAGACACATCCAAAGGGGAGGATGGAGGATCAAGGTCCTGGAAGACAGAGCTGGGGGTACAGCTCTGTGACAGAGTAACTGCCTGGCATTTGTGAATTTGTGATATACTGCATTTGATCTTCAGCATCATACAAAAAAAAATTATACACACACACACACACACACACACACACACACACACAATTTCCTGAGCCAGGCATGGTGGTACATGTATGTAATTCCAGTACTTGGAAGGCTGAAAGAGGAAGATTAGAGATTCGAGACCAGTCTCAGCAACTTAGTGAGGCCTTCACCAACTTAACAAGGCCCTGTTTCAAAATAAAAAATGAAAAAGGGCTGGGCTGTAGCTCAGAGGTAAAATGTTACTGGGTTTTATGCCCAGTAGCCCTCTGACACCACTACCACAACTACCACTTGCCAAAAAAATATACTAGAAGAAAAATTTGTGAAGCCCAAGGGCAATGACAAAAGAGCTGAAGGGCAAGTAAACCTTGGATGGGAGCAGGAATATGGAAAAGAAACAGAAGTGGAACAATGACATCAAAGACTGGGGCTGGGATGTCTGCATATCTCCTGCATGTCAGCCCTCTAGACCAAGCAGACAGTCCTTAAAGTCCTAGAACACTTACTATCTCTTTGTATTTTGTCACTAAGAATATACTTGTTTTTGCTGTTGAGTTCAATCTCTTCAAGTAGCCTGAAAATTCCTCCAGGAAAAACTACATTTTACAAATCTTCTATTTTCTTATTGTCCTGCAAATTATAAGGCATAAAGTAAGACACAGTAAACACTTGCTAAATTAAAGAAAACAAGCTAGCCTGGCGCAAAACTGTAATCCCAATACTTGGGAGGCTGAAACAGGAGGATCAAAGCTTTGAGACCAGCACATGGCAACTTAGTGGGACCCTGTTTCAAAATAAAAAATAAAATGGGGCTGTAGGCATAGATCAGAGGTAGAATGTTCTGGGGTTCAATCCTCAATACTACCAAAAAAAGAGAGAGAGAAAACTAGATATATTTTAAGAAGTCTAAAACTTGGGTAGGATGCAACAGTTATTCATTATAAATATAAGTAATATTTTGTCTTTTTAAAATAAATAAATCATATGGGTGTGGTGGTGCATGTCTATAATTCCAGTACTTGGGAGATCAAAGCAGGAAGATCATAGGCTTGAGATCAGACTCAGAAATTTAGTGAGACCCAGTTTCAAAATAAAAAATAAAAAGGGCTGGGGGTAGTTCAGGGGTATAAGGCCCCTGTGTGCAATTCCCAGTATCACATACATTAAATAAATAAATAAATAAATATTCATCACTCTCAAAAAGGAGAATTACTTATACTGGCAAAGGAATTCAACTTTGGCTTTCAGGCCTTTAACAAGATTTCATCCTTCCCCAGTTGTGTTTTGTATACTGCACCATTTCCATTTCCATATGGCCATACAGAACTGAAATTTGAGCATATTTTCTAATGTGAAGACTTGCATGTTCTTTGTTTCTAATTTTTTAAATCTAGTTTTATATTTCACATTTAAAAAATTGCTTATACCACACACACACACACACACACACACACACACGCACGCACACACACACACAATGGTAACGATGTGAGGTGACAAACATGCTAATTAGTTTGGTTGTGGTAATCAGTTCACAATGCATATATAAAAAATATCACATTATCACATTATATACCTTAAACATATACAATTCTTGTCAATTACACCTCAATAAAGCCAGACGAAAGAGAGGAGATCAAGATAAAAAATTGCTTCCACTAAGACTCTTGTTTTTTCCACTTATGAGTTAATCATTCTTTTTTTTTTTTTTTATGGTACTGGGGATTGAACCCGGGGCTTTCTACCTCCGAGCTATACCCCCAGTTCTATTTTTTATTCTTTATTTTGAAACAGGGTCTCACTAAGTTGCAGAGGGCCTCACTAATTAGCTGAGGCTGGCCGTGAACCCGGATCCTCCTGTCTGAGCCTCCCAAGTATTGGGATTAAAAGAGTGCACCACCACGCCCGGCAAGTTAATCATTCTTAATAAGAAAAAAGTTCCCTTGCTCTGTTGTTAGAATTATCCCCACAAGAGCATACCTTTGAAGATGAGGAGCCCACTGAATTCCCTCATCACTGTAGGATTGGCACCAGGCAAAGAGGCAATGCTCAAATAAGTGTTGAAGGAACTTTATATTGTTCAATGGATGCATTACTGATAGACTGACTATATTTAAAAATTTTCCCCCCTGGTACTAATGATAAATGTCCATTGATTACATGATAGTTAAAGAAGTATATTTACTCAAGCTACTCCTATCACCACCAGCACCAATCCTCCCCTTACAACGTCTGTGGCCAGAACCCTACCAGCAACAAGGGCTTCAGGACTCCAGCTCCAAGGCCCATCCTCCCAGTCAGGAGTGCACTGAAGACACAGGAGTAAAACAACAGACATGCTGGAGGCTGGCAGCACAGGAGGAAAGTTATTACAGCAGGAACAGCAGAGAGCAAAGCTTTCAACATCAAAGAGAAGGTGCTGTCAAAAATGGCCAGGACAGCCTTCCACCAACAAAGCTTCCACATGGTAAGCTTCTAGTCACCCTCCATGCATACCAAAAGATGGGGGCACTTACAAGGTTCTTTGGCTCCAATTTCTGGACTCTGGTTTGCAAACTTGTCTACCTACCATATTTGCCCGCCCACTTAGTAGAAAGACACACTGCAGATCAATAATTCTCAATCCTGATTGCATATCAGTTACCTGTGGAATGTTCTGAACATATCAATACCCTGGCCTTCAATCAGACCAATTAGATTAGAGTCTCTGAGTAGAAAATGGTACGAACACATCAACTGTGTTAGGCAGCTTTATGTCACTGTGACTAAAATGCCTGACACAAACAACTTGGAGGAGGAAAGGTTTATTTTGGCTCATAGATTCAGAGATTTCAGTCCACGGTTGGCTGGCTCCATTGCTTCGGGTGTGAGATGAAGCAGAACATCATGGCAGAAGGGTGTGGTGGGAAAAAGCTGCTCAGCCCATGGCAGCTAGGAAACAGCAGATGAGGGGCAAAATATAGTCCCCAAGGTCATGCCCCCAGTGACTGCCTTCCTTAACCAAACTTCACCTACCTATAGTTTCTACCTTCTTCCAGTAGCCCACTCAAATTATTATCCCATTAAATGGATTAATCCACTGATGAGTCAGAGCCCTCAAGATCCAGTCCCTAAAGCCCCACCTCTGAACATTGCTGCATTGGGGAACAAGCCTTCAACACACGAGCTTTTGGGGGACACTCCAGATCCAACCAGAACATCTACCCATCATCAAGATTTGACAAATGTTTACATTTTTCCATACCGAACTTTGAATTTTTGCTTTAAGAAAGAAAATGTTATGATTCGGCTAAAGCCCTATATTTAAAATTTAAATCACTTGTGCCTATTTCTCAGACCAAGGAATTCGAAACTGGAGAAAATGTGAGCTTTGCCCATAAACACGCAACACAACTGGTTGTGCACTGGAGCTCCAACCCTCTGACCCTAAGGCATGTGGCTTACTGCACAGAAGCCACATTTCCTGTAGGGACTTGGATTTGGGGAGGGTTTTCAGTATTATTAATTTTAAAAGTTATAAATGAAAAGGAACTTTGAGTAAGCCACTCTGCATTTTAATTGCTATCTGTATATGTTTTACAGCCAATTTTGTTCTTACTATCAGAATTCATCTCCATTTATATTACATATATCAGGGAAAATAGGGTTGAAGGTGATTTAGTACTGACTCCTCAGGAGTGCACCTGTGTCCACAGCTACACTCAGAACCCAGGAATCTTCCCTAAGTCACTCTTCATGAAAGAAACAGCAACTCTCTTCTATTTTTTTTTGTTTGTTTGTTTGTTTGGTTTTTTTTGCGGTACTAGGGATTGAACTCAGGGGCATTTTACCTCCAAGCTATACCCCCAGCCCTATTTTTTATTCTTTATTTTGAAACCGGGTCTCACTAAGTTGCAGAGTGCCTCACTAGGTAGCTGAGGCTGGCCGCGAACCCAGATCCTCCGGTCTCAGCCTCCCGAATGCTGGGATTACAAGCGTGCGCCACCACGCCCGGCTGCAACTCTCTTCTGAACAGAAAAGAGTATAGAAGTATTTCAGAGGACAGATCACAACCCTCCCTATATGCAAACATGGCTTTCCAGAACATTGGTATTAGTAGAGGGAGCATTTTACAATGCTACTGATCTTAATAGCGAACCTTGTAAGTAAGTGAGCATCTTACAATCCACCCCCCTTTCCATCCCCAGAGCAACAGAAGACAGAAAGCCCAATACTCTTACTTCTTTGAAGAAGTGAAGGGGACAGTGAACCCAAAGAAAAAAGACCCAGACACTTAATTAAGTTCTACTAATACAATAGGGAACATGGTCAGTTAGGATCATGAAACATGATAGAAATAGTTTCTTCTAACTCTAAAAGTTTCTGAAACAGAATGGAGTTTCTTCTATTAGAGAAAAACTAAAAATCTGAGCAGCAGTCTAATGAATATGCAGAATACCAAAAAATACTTGTTTAAAAATTCTTAGGTGATAAATGTGCCTGTGCTGCACATACAAATATGTATTCATTGCATGTTAGTCAATTAAAAAATACTCTTGTATTGTCACTAATAAACATCAGGTGTGAAGAGATCTAACCCTCCCAAATAAAAGGCTTCCAACAATCATACCCTACACTGAGAGAGTGATACACACACAGGAAAAGTGATCCATTCCTCCACTTAACAGGTTAGTACATACACTGTCTTTTGTCTCTTATGAATGTCCCCAAAACAGTATCTTCATATGCCATGAGAGTTCGGATAAAGTAGTAAGATAGCAAGATCAGGGGCAGAAGGAACAAGTCCATGGTTTCTTAATATAACCTAAGAATATAATTTTTAGAGATATAAAAAAGGAATGGGTATAAATATTCTTGCTTGGGGGCCGTTTTTGGAAAATCTGTAACAAAACTTAATTTGGGGAGTTCCTTTAGTGACATCTTTGATTTCCATTTAATGGACACAGTGACACCTACTGGCATACTGATGAGCAATGAAGACAAGATGCGAAAATTCATGCACAGACAGGGGCCTCATGCAGACACTACATTGTCTCCTGTGAAGTGTCATTTCAGTTACGCACAATATTCAAAAACACTGCAACAATCTCTACTAGAAAGAGTTGAGGGGAACACTCATAATCTAGTTTTCAGTTTTATGTTACTGTCACCATGGGACTGACACATACAACTCTTGGAGGCTTTACTGCAGAGTTCAGTTCACAGTTTCCAAAACCATAGCATTTGTGTTTGATGGTTAGAGTTAAACCTCAGATCTAAGATTAATATGTTTGGTTGAAGGCAGTCACATAATGTGATAATTTTAAAAAATCATATAAACCAAGAAAATAGTAGTAAGGAGGAGTTAGATGCATTATAAACAAACTGTGGCCTATTATAAGTAAGCTGTGATCAATCACAAAAATGAGGCAGGAATTAAGACCTCTTTTTCTGACTTATACACAAGCTATTGTTGAATTTGGCCAGAGGGAAAGGAATAACTTCAAGATGAAGCAACTGGAAAGAATATGGGTAATGGAAGGGCATTCATTAGAAATCTGGTAAACTATAAGTAATCTAAACTTAAAATAGAGGGGTTTGGGGCCACATAGGATAGGAGGTTCCAGAGGTGACAGGAATAGTAGCTTCCACCACTGAATGAGAGCCTGAAGGCTTTAGCCAGCAGCAACTAAATCTGCCTTGGTTAAGCCAGACCAAACAGCCACTGTGAATATGTAGCATGACAAGTTTTGTCTGTGAAGCCAACTTATTTGTAAAATTTATTACTTTAAAGACAAGATGTACAACTCATACCCCAAATCTGATGGATGAGATGACAGCACTCTACTGCTAAGGTTTCCAAGGTGGAGTGAACAGAAAAGAGTGCTGGGATCAATTAGCAATGTCTGCCATGGATATGAAAAAGGGAAATTACAACATGTATGCCAAGGGTCTGCAACCTCATTACCTGAAGATTAAAAACAAACAAACAAACAAAAAGCTCTGCCATATAAATGCAACCATTACATACTGTGTACTCTCTGCTTGTGTATTTACCTCTCTCTTTTCTCTAAATGAAATCTATTTTGAAAACAGATCCTCATCTGTTGGCTCAAACAAGCAGAAGGAGAGGCTTTCTCTGGGTCGCTGGAGAGGCACTATGGGGTTGGCTCAATGACCTGTAAAGGAGTGACAGGTTGCGGTACTTGCAGGACACACTTTTCAGAAGTCTCCCATGACCTTCTCCCAGCTGATAGCCTTTTCCAAAATCTCACCCTTCCACCAGAAAGCATGTAGCCCAAGTAAAGTCTCTGTGTCAAATCACCCGGAAGGACCCAAGGTTGGACATGAGAGTGTGAATTATTTCACATGGGCTCATTTCTACATCTGAACAGCAATGAACTCTCCACCAATAAATTACATGACTTTCCAAATTTGCTGTATTGTATTCCATCAGTTAGAAATGGTGTCATGTTAAAGACAAGATGTGTTTTACCTAAAATTAGTGAAAACAGGCAATTTAATCATGGATAAGTTACAAGTTAAACCTATTCCTTGGGTTTATTTTCTCCTCTATACTTTTCTGTCCTATAACTCTGTCATTACAAATACATATTAAATTTTTTTTAATTAAGGTAATTTGTGTACACCGTAACATACCAATGGTGTTGTAAGTCATTGTAAGTTAAATCAAAAGATCCCTGTTCCTTCTCAGAGGCAGCTCTTTAAAATATTTTAGGTATTCTGAGAGTTACCTTGAGAACTGGGTTAATATGCATCTTCTACTTCTTGATCAGTCACCCTTAAAAAAATCTACTGACCCCTGTGTGAAAGATGAAAATATAGCTTGTTATGTTACTCGCCACTCTGCTTATCCCTCCCTAGTGTGTGAGTTGTTTTACTTCTGTTTCTTCTACTGGTTACTTGTATAACTTTAAGTAAACCACTTTAAGATCTGCTTAATTATTCGGTACTGCTTCCAGTCCCTTTTCTTACCTTTTTCCACCTTCATTCATTTTACTATCATACCATTAAAAATTCCTGGGCTGGGAGCTGGACATGGTGATGTATACCTGTAAGCCCAATACTTGGAAGGCTGAGACAGGAAGATCCCAGATTCCAGACAAGCCTCAATCATTTAGCAAGACCCAAATGAAAAATGAAAAAAAAAAGGGGTGGGAGGATGGAGGTGTAGCTAAGAGGTAAAATGCCCCTGGGTTCAATCCCCAGTACCACATTAAAAAAAAAATGCTAGGCTGACATGTATCTCAGTGGTAGAGCACTTGTCTAGCATGAGAAGACCTCAGTTTGACCCTGAGCACTGAACAAAACAAAACATCCTAGTATTTAAGTTTTCTGACGTCACTACCAAGTGTTCACTTTTTGTCCAGAAATTGCCTTTTAAAGCTAAAAACCAATAAATGGGATTTACATTATTGTGAATAGTATGTATGGAAAGCCAGGTAGTGTACTAGGGGGTGTACAATGATATAATCCATTAACAATGAAGTACCATAAAGGCAGAATACTAACATGAAAAAACTGTAAGAAAGCGATTCAGAGGAAAACAGTACTACATGATGAAAAAAAATCACCATTTCTTGCACAAGTATTTTAAATTGTATAATTTTCATACTTGGTCTTTTTAGGGCTAAGTAATATAAAATATAAACTACCCTTGAAACATGTTAACAACATTTACAAAACTGTCCTTCAGATATATAGAGTGTTTACTTGAAACTTTCTATGGAAATAAGGTCTGTAGGTTTGAGGGTGGGGTTCCCCATTGCAGAATGAATGTCTAGGTAGGACTGGGCAATGGGCAGAGCCACAGGAGTAGGACCAACCTACACAGTGAGCCAGGAGGGCTCGGGAGGGGCAGACCAAAGGCCGCTAGAAAAAGGAACCAAGGAGTCCATGCGCTTAATTTTTAAATTCCTTGAACCAATATATATATAGTTGAGATGTAACCATGAACTGAAACCAAAATAGTAGTAATCATCATGTGAGGATAATACACTCAATAATCCCCAATGGATATAATATGGTCAACACATTCAGAATAGGATGCTGCATGTCCATGAAATATTCTGTAGACTGGATGTGGTGGGGCATGCCTATAATCCCAGTACTTGGGAGGCTGAGACAAGAGGATTACAGGTTGGAGATCAGCCTCAATAACTTAGTGAGACCCTGTTTCAAGATAAAGAATAAAAATAGGTCCGGGGGTATAGCTTGAAGGTAGAATGCCCCTAGGTTCAATCCCAGTTCTGCAAAAAACACAACAGAAAACATAAAACAGGGGTGGGGGTACAGCTCAGAGGTAGAATGCCCCTGGGTTCAAATCCCTGGTACCAGAAAAAGAAAGAAAGAAAGAAAGAAAGAAAGAAAGAAAGAAAGAAAGAAAGAAAGAAAGAAAGAAAGAAAGAAAGAAA
>PVLC010012850.1:0-43224 GCA_004027655.1 Graphiurus murinus
TTTTTTTGCGGTACTGGGGATTGAACCCAGGGGCATTCTACCTCCGAGCTACACCCCCAGCCCTACTTTTTATTCTTTATTTTGAAACCAGGTCTCACAAAGTTGCGGAGTGCCTCACTAGGTAGCTGAGGCTGGCCTCGAACCGGGATCCTCTGGTCTCAGCCTCCCAAATGCTGGGATTACAAGCGTGCGCCACCACGCCCGGCTCTGAAATGTTAGTTTTTAACATCTATTTTCCCTTTGTTATGGATGGGGTAAGAGAAGACACACACAAACAAATGTTTTTGTTAAAGGTAAACTTTAAAAATGGCTTGACCATACTTTACTGTTGGCACTTAGATTTCTATTTTTCCCTTTCTCTTATGGTATGTGTTAAAATCTTAACTTTATTGGTTATCATTTTTTCAGAAAATAGAAATACTTAAAACTAATGGTGAGGTTTTTGCGAACTCTTCCTTGTCAGGGGTACTTCAGTGGGAAATAGTGTGGTGAACAGATTTTGCATGGATATTGATGAGCTTTTTAATTTCATTTGACTTACTGATAGGTACAGCAATGTTTTTGAGCATAATTACTTGGAACACATTATTTAAGATACTTTAATAACTGTTTTACTCTTTTATGTAGATTGGAAAATACTTGTGTTGTTGCTCAAGTATGTAATTACTTGGTTAAAACTGATCATTTAATAGGAGCGTTCTAAATGAAATGACCCCTCAAGAGAGAGAGAGTAGACCAGCCTTCTGCCTCCTGAGTGGCTTAGGCGGCAAGACCTTGTGTAACAAGGAGAGCTTTGCTCTGGTCAGCCTGCTTAGTGGTGGAGGGAATGAGGCAGGATCTGGAATTCATTTGTTCCATCCAGAGGAGCCAAACAGGTGAACTTTCTCAAGAGATTTCTTGATAAACTAGTCTTTTTCGCTTCTTTTTCCTCTTTTCCTGCAGGGCCCCTGTGTGCATGATGAAGACTCTGGTCTGTCCCTCATAGGAAAGCCTGCCCTTCAGGCTCTTTTATATCACTGCCATTTTTATGAACATTTGAATCTGATGGTAAAACATTGTTACCTAGGACAGTACACGTTGGATTTGAATTTTTCAACGTTCCGAACTTCAGAAGGCAATGATTTGAATGGTAAGTAGAATATCGTTCTGTTTTTATTTTTACAAAATGTAACATTTCAAAAGATGTTAAAAGCACATGGATTTATTTAAATGCACTTGGAAAGTAATGAAAACTGCACAGGAAAAACATTCATATTCAGGCCTCCTATCCAGAGAATACCCTTGTCATGCTAGAATACATTTTCTTCCTCTATGTAGCTTCTGTTTGTTTTCCATAACTGTGTCCATATTTTATGTGCATTTATATTCCCTTCTTTCACTAAACATTGCCTAAGCATTATCCTGTGCCATAAATTCTTCATGGAAGCCATTTTTGATATCTTGTTTTTTCTTAAGTTATTTTATGCCTTTCAGTAAAGCTTTAAAGCTTTTTTTTCTCTATATCTTAAATTTTGGAGGAACATTCATTTCTTGGCAGTCTACAATAATTTTTACCCTTCTTATAAATGATACATTTTTCTACTAAATTTTCTAGTTCATTTGGTTAATGGTTTTAAAAAGCTTTTTATTTTTGTTTTTATTCATTTATCAAAATATCTTGTTGAAACTTTTTTACTTCTTTTTGTAGATTTTCTTGGATTTGCCAGATCTTAACAAATATAACTTATCTCATAGTAACAAATAATTTAATAAAAGTGATTTTTATCTTTAAGTTAGTTTTTATAAGTAAATTTTTAGAATTGTGACATCATTTTACACTTACAGAAAAGGTTCAAGAATAGTAAAAAAAACCCAAATATTAATAATATATTTACTCTGTTTCACATGTGTATAATTGTATATATGAGTATAAATAAAATTTGTTTATGTGCATATATATACATATATATGTATATATGTTACATTTTAGAGTAAGTTGCACACATGAAGTTCCTTTACCCCCAAGTAACACATATGATTTATAATTCATTTTTCTGTTTACTTTGAACAGTCCAAATAATGTCCCTATTAGGAAAGTGACTAATTTGTTTGGATTTCCCTGAGTCATTGTTTCTTAGAGCATGGTCCTTGAGCTACCTGCCTTCACTGGCGTCTTCTGTGACCTTGTGAGAGATCTCCATGTACAGCCCTCACCCTAGCTTAGGGTATTGGAATTTGGAGACTAGGGCTCGGGAAACTGCTTTAGCAAGCTCTTGATGAGTTCTTGTGCATGTTACAAAACCTCTTTCCTTAGTTCTTGGTTGGTTTTCTGTAATTGTTGCAGTACCCACGAGAGTGTCCATGCTAGCAGCTTTCTTGTCGTGGCAGGTTTAGATGACTCATTCAAGTTTTGGAGGGCTCCATTGAGGATGTCCAGCGAAGATCATGATCCAAGTTCTCTCTCCACTTCAGAAACAACGGTACTTACAAAGAATGCATGAGTGCTTCATTTTAATCTCTAAAGAGTAAGAACAGATGTGAAGTATAAGGCTATGAGCTATATGAGCTTTTGAAGTGTTTGAAGTGTTTTCTCTGCACAATTTTTGCTCTGCGTTTACCTAAATTATTGTATTGTATCTCTTTATCTGCCATACGTGATACTTTTTTGCTTTTCCATGTGAGCAGGTCACTCAGAAGTTAAGTAAGCCTGTGATCAATAGTAAGTATTATAGGTAGCAGAGTTAGAATTTCAAGTTGGCTTTTCCTGACTCCAGTTATAGCTACACTGAATATCCTATCAGTTCAGAGTTTTCAATTCCTCTGTCCTACCCTTTTTTCTAGAACCATAAGTACAGAAGTGTCAAAATATTTATCATTGTTAATAGAAGAGAAAAAGATTCTGTATTATTAAAAATGCTTTAACAATCTTGAAATTTCGCTAAGGGCAAGGCAATATGAGAAAGTTTATCCATTCATATGATTCCAGTGTATTACTGATGATTTAAAACACATTTCTAAATACTTGGGTGAGATGGAAACTCATCTTGACTATCTCAGCTACCTGAGATTTGCATGTAGTTGTCTGCATGCCTGCTTGCCTGCCTGCCTCCATCATTCATGGATAAGTTGCTTTGATACTAATCATCAATACTACCTTTCAGTTTTATGAGAGCATACACAAGCATACAATTATTTCTCTTAATTGGAAAACATGTTTAATTTTAGAGTATTTGGGGATCATGACTGTTGTGGAACCTATTAGGGAGGCAGTGGCTTTGTCCCCTGTTTTCAGGAGTGAAAATAATAAATAATGAAACAGATATTAATTTTACCTCCTATAGTTTTTTTTTTTCTATAATTTTAAGAGTCCTTTCTTCTTCTTTTAGATTCAAAGAAGAGTTTATGTTTTAGTGCTAAATTAGACCTTTATATGGAAGAGTAGGATAATTACCCTACTTCCACTAGGTGTCATGCTTTCCTCTCCCAGCTAGAGATAGTATGTATCTTTGTTTTGGCCAGAGGAATGGTATGGTTAAATACAGGAATGAGTTGTATTAATTGGTTATTTAGTTCACAGAAGGAACGCATCGATATATGCTTAAAAGTAAATCATCTCAAGTTGTTCTATTGTTAAAAGGATCATAGAGAACCTAGAAATCTTTGTATATTCTTCAGTTGTTTGCTTACTGTAGGTACTCAGTCAATAGTAATTTCTCTAATTAGAGTTATCTCAACTATTTTATAAATATCATTCAATTTGTATTTATCCTATACAAAAAGACATAATTTTACATTTCTGTTTTATATCAACATATAAATCTTGATGTTAGAATACTAGATTTTTTGAGAATAATTTTGGAAATACATTATAATCATTATTAAAAGAGAAGCAGTTTTATGCTAGTCACCTTTCAGTTACTCTGACAAAAGACCTGAGATAATCACCATAAAAGGAGGAAAAGTTTGTTTTAGCTCACTGTTTCACTGTCTTGGCCACGTGGCTTTGGGGCTGTGTCGGATGGTCCATCATGACAGGGACAGGTTGTGGAGGGAGGCTGTTCAACTCATGGCAGCCAGGAAGCAAAATGAAGAGAAGGGGGCCAGGGCCAGTGTCTCCTTCACGACCTTGCCCCCAGTGACCACACTCTTCCTGCCAAGCCTCGCCTCTTCAAGCTTCCGCCACCTCCCAGCATTGCTATGTGCCAGGGACCGACCCTTCAATGTGTGGCCCTCGGAGAACATTCAGAATCCAGCTTTTGTTAATGTAAAGTTCTTTAACTCATTTGTGTTTGGATGTTACACAGGCTTTAAAAATATATACCATTGAGATAGTTTATGTTTTTTATAAAGAATTTTGATAGATAGTCCTATGTGACATGTATTTTTGTTGTTTTTCCCAAACTAGTGTTTTGTGAGAAGTTTTTCAGACAACTCTTTTTCTTTTTTATTACAAAGAGAAGTTTTGGGATCGAATTTTTTTTTTTTTTCACAAAAGTAGTCTAATTACCCTGATTATACTCTTTGTCAAGTTTTCTTTACCATACCTAAGATAGTATATATCATTCCAAAAGGAGAAAAGTCTGGACGGTTTAATTAATTGCCAGGTATTATTCTAATTTCCAGTATTATTCTAAAGTAAAGTAATTGTATTTAGACCAGCTAATATTTTGTCTAGTGTAAAAGAACGTTGAAGTTACAAATTGAGGTATAAGTTGAATGCATGTACATCTTGCTAATCAGATTATGTGGTTATTTATATCTTACTTATTTCCTAGAACTGAGAAACATTTGTTCATTTATTGGTTAGTTTTTTCACTTTGTCTTTCTAAGGAAAGCACAATCTTTTGATGTGGGTCACATCATGCACTGTGATGTTGCTGGGCCACTGTGCATTCTGTGCTGCAAATGTTACTTTAGAGACTTTACTAGTGTTATCTAATTACTATTAGTTCAGTTGGTTGTCAAACTGTGTAAGGATTGTGACCTGTATGTCTGTTTTTCTTCTTATTTTGTACTGGGGGTTGAAGCCACAGGCATTCTACACTCTGAGCTACACCCACAGCCCTTTTTACTTTTTATTTTCAAGCAGATTCTTGCTGAGTTGCTGAGGTTGGCCTCCAACCTGCAGTCCTTCTGTTTCAGCCGACTAAGTACTGGGATTACAGGTGTGTGCCACCACGTCCAGCTGGACCTGTATGTCTTACAAGCTATAGATAAGAGTAGGCAGAGTGTCATTGTTACCTTGAGGGCTTTTTGTTCTTGTCAAAGCTTCCTTAGAAATGACCTCCATTTGACTCAGTAAGGCGCTCAGTATTGTTTTTCCTCCTGAAATCACATTATTCTCAAAAGTACCCCAAATGATAGGTGTTTTTGTCTAGTACAAACTAATATTGCAGCAACAGTTCAATGACAAAAATTTCATGTTCTCCTCTGGTGCTCTTTAGCAGAAATATTTTTAAAATCTGTTTCATCATTTGTCAAAGTATGTAGGAAATATGATTCTTTTCTTTTTGAGCTTTTCTTTGTGAAATATTTGTGGAGCACAAATCTAAAGAAAGTTGAATTTAATTGATTTCACTTAAAGAGAAATTTTACTTATGAATCATTATTATCTTTAAAAAAGTTATTCTTATTACACTATTTTTTTTTACAAAAGAGAAACTAGGGGAATGGAATGAGGTGCCGGCATCCACAACTGGTAGAGCACCTTTGAATCAGATGTACGTTTGGGCTGGGTGTTGTGTCGCACACCTGTAATCCTAGTACTTGGGAGGCTGAGACAGGGGGATCGCAGTTTTGAGAACAGCCTCACCAAGTAGTGAGATTTTCTAGCCAGACCCTGTTTCAAAATAAAAATAAAATAGGGCTGGATGTGTAGCTCAGAGGTAGAATGCCTGCGGATTCAATCCCCAGTACCCGACACAGACACAGACAAACACACACACACACACACACACACACACACACACAGAGTACATTTGACTTCAGTTGTTGGCCACATTGCTGCTCTCGACTCCAGAGCGAGAAGTGATGGGTGCCATAGTAGATGTTGCAGTCAAGGTGCAGTGAGGTTACCTCAGATGGATGATGAAAAGAAAGCGACTTTGTGTAGAAACTGGCAATTTAAATGGGCTTTAAAGGACCAATACCTTTACTCTTTTATTTATGCACACATTTGCAAGAGGTTGGAAAACCTAAATATATCTTAGAATTCGGTAGCCACTTACACCCACTTACAAGATCTGAAAGTCTAGTTGAGAACATAAAGCATAATTTAAAAGTAGCTGAATACTAAGTTTGTTGTATTGAAAGCATTAGACAGTCAGAAAACCATGGGGTTGTTTGGAGTGAAGTGTGGGGAAGGCTAAAGTTTGATTGCTAGAGTCACAAGATAAGGGTTAGTCAAGAAACCTGAGGCATATTTTGAATTTGGAGAGGAAAGCTATTATAGCTATAAAGATAAAGATATAAAGATACTTCAGCATAGTCAAACAGTCTGAAGCTTTACAAATGACACTGGAGAAATAAAGTATTGACACTTGTTTAGGAGTTAAAAATTGCTTTATAGGGTGAAGAGTAGACCAAGGACAATTTAAGCAGGGATGGTGGATTCTAGAGATGTGGCTAGATCCAATGGTTTTCATATAGACTCAGTGATTGGGCGTGCATACCTCCAGTGTGGTGACCACGGGAAATCTGAGATGATCGTACACACGGTAATGGAGAGACATAAAAAGAATGGCGTGCTTGCTCCCACCTGTGGAATACCCAGGGATGGAAAGTTGCACATTTTAGTTAGAAGGAAAATATAAATGAACTTCTAGTTCCTAAGTATTGCTAAAATAGGCTACTAGGTCATACTATTTTATTTTTTGCTTTTTTAAAAATTCTATTCTATGAATATAACATGTTATTTTGTAAAGAATAACCCTTTTAAAATATTCATAGAAAGAATAACATTTCCTTTTTATCCTGGTATTTGGTATTTACTCTTATATTTTGTTATTTTCCATGCTAAGTCACTATAGAATTACAGTCATTGCTGTCAAGTATATCCATTTGAAGAAACAGACCAAAATATTTTGAAGAAGATTTTAGCAATTTTATTAATCAGGTTACTATAACTAAACTAAGTGAAAAAGATTTGGATCTTGTTTTGTATATGTACTAAAATATATTTTTGTTAATTGCTTGATCACCTAATACAATAAATTTTGATGTGTAGAAAGAGACAACCTTCGGATCAACATCCCTGTTTCCCAACCGTAGCTCCTAGCAACCATCCCTGTACTAATTCAATTGAGTTTTAAGACAGTGGCTTTAAGTAACATCAACCTATCTGCTCAGACTAGCTTTTATTGTCTTCTATGACATCAGTAATGTGGTAAGGCTGTAAGTATATATACTTCAATTCAAGAAAACTCAGTTTTATTTTCTTACCAAGGGCATGGAAATTGAGTGTGATTTGCACTGAAACCATGTTTAGTGAATCCAGGATGTGATGTTTGTAAGAATTAAATAGACTCACTCTGAGAAGAGGATCACCCTAGGCATCCCGCCTGGGGCTTCCTACTTAGTGTGGGGTCGGAGAATTCTGTGTATAAAGAAGGAAGGGATGGCTAAGCATGTTCCATTGGCTCCACCCTGGGAGAGGACCAGAAGTCTTATAGCTAAAGTTCCTTCCCATTAACACAGGAGAAAGAAGCACATTTCCTCAGACAAGGCCAGCCAGCTCTCTCTAGAGGTGTGTCTGAGTCCAGTCTCTGACTGGAATGGATCTGTACTGTCACAGATACAATTCTGAACTGAAAATTCCAATTAGAATCTCAGCGAGCAATTTCCTTAACTCATCCTTATCTCTAAGTGAGAACCTAGACCAGATCAAGTCTTTTCTTTTTGTAGCTCAGGAGGTTCATGTGAACTTGCATCTTCCAATAACTAAAGTGTGACTGCTGAGACTCTGGTTATTTATCACTTGGATTTCAAGTGAAAAGTAGCAGATATCAGTATATATTATCAAATATAATAAAATAAACATTGCAGATTATTTCCAAACAAGCAAGGATTTGAGCATAGAACTGGAACAATTCAACACAATACTTAATTGTTTTTACTTATTAAGATAGTAATATATTAATATGTCATTTAAAAATATAGACCCTAGAAATATAAATAATCTATAATAAGCTTTTAAATCAAAATGTTTTATTATACAAAGAGTCCTTGTGTTTTCCCAACCACATGGGGTAAGAACTATTAGATACCTTATAAGCCATCTTTTCTAAACGTATGTGTCCCTTCTTTGGACTGTATTGAGGGAAATTATCACTATTATTGAAGCCTTTCCTTTGATCATGAATCACAGCTTTATTTTCTTCTAATAAGCCAGGTATTCAGTGGGCCCTTACGAACTTTCTTTTCTTTCACTGAATGCTAAAACTACAAACCACTTCCCTACATCTATTTTTTTATCACTAGTAAGTGCTTCTGGAGACTTTTTCACTTGAAAGAATGTTCAGTAAAATGATAAAGGATTCCAACATCATGGTCCCCTTAACTTCTCTTACACAACCAGAAGAATTTGTGGCAGGAGCCAGATAGATTAGTCAACTCCTGCATGGTTTGTGACATCAGTCTTGGTGTTTGATTGTTTTCTTCCCAGAACTATAAAAGTTATCTTGATGTCTGTTGACAGGAACCTTTTTTCTTTTTTTTACATGCCTGTCATTGCCACCTGGACAAATATATTTTTAAAAATAAATTTTAGGTTATATTTCCTATTATCTGGATCTAATAGTATATAAAACCAAGAGATTTAATGGCTGTTTATGAGTGATTTATTTAGCCTCAATTTTTATCCACATTTACTTAGGTTAGATCTTTTGAATACAGCTTTCTCTCACTTATTTCTTGGTATCTTAACTGTTGTACTTACTTGATGTTCTGAAAGGTGATTAAGTTCTTAAATTGAAAGGGGCATTTAAAAACTATGTTAATTTCATTTTGACCAATTTCTTCAAAATTTTATTCTCTCCACTATCTGGATCTGCAAATGAAAGCAATCTTAGGTTTTGCTTTCTTCTTATCATGTTAGGTGTAAGGCACAACATTTTAAGTGTTGGGGTATACACACAATCAGTGCAGAAGTGTTGTGAACCACAGAGTGTCTGAATCTGCAGTGGTATTGATTGATAAGTCCTGTTGTTAGCTCATGCCGGTGCATGCTCTGACACGGAGGCTCCCCAGGTATGGGCACTTCACGCCCTCTCACAGAGGAGAAATTGATGGAAAGAAAAAGAGTTATCTGACCTCGCCAGACATGGTGTTTTTCACATAGGAGGTGCCAAACAAATCAGCCTGGGTGCTTTCAATTTTAGGAGGCTGCACAGTCTGCTCATCTGAAAACCTCTGGGCAAAACTGTGTTTGCTTTCTGTATGTTTAACATTTTAAAACACGTTGTATTCTGAAACACAGTGTCAGCATGGTGCCAAGTTTTTAAAAAATTCTTTTCAAGATGAGAAAAGGTAGAGAAAAATATTTTGATAGTTCTGCTCATTTTTATAAACCTTATTAAAATTATATGTGCCATTTGAAACATTAAAAACAAATCCATTATTAGAAGTCGAGAAATACAAAATATCTCAAGAACACAATAAATTTTAGCTAAAGTACTGTATCATAGTCTTTCAACATTTGGGCAATGAGGGAAGGAATAGGCCTCATGTAAGAAATGCAGAGTTCTAAATGGGCTTCTAAATGCTCCTTTGAGTTATTGATTTATGTAAACTGTAGCAGTTCCTAAGAAGTGGGAAAAAATGTCTCTGTAGCTCTCAATATATGGAATACTAACTAGTATAATTCTGCTATAAACATTCTTGCTTGAGGTTATCTTGTGTTCATGTTGCTTGTATTTAATTTTCCATTGTCTCTAGCATGCATGAGTAGAATAACATTTCTTTCCTGATTCCTAGGTGGCGACATCAGTGGGGACCGCTGACTTTCAGCCACTTGTGCCGTCAACGGTGCTTCTGCCTGAAGCTTCACATGACCAGTTTGTGGCTCAAGGTATCCTTTTAGAAAGACATTCTGCTTCCAGAAAGAAAAATGACAAGTCAGGCCAGTTATTGTGAAAGTAAATGTTTAAAGAACTAAATGTTAATGAAATAAGTCACAGAACATGATAGAATAAATATATCAGAAATTAACAAATCTACTAGTTTACTAGTTAACTGAATTTAACTAGTAAATGAGAATTTGGCTATCAAAAAAAAAAAAAAGAAGAAGAAGAAGAAGAAGGATCAACCAGAAATTAAAGAGCTTAGCTATGAAGGTTGGAGTTTGGAAATATGATGGAACAGGGTAGAAGAGTTGAAAGGCGGAAATAGTAAGTCTTCCCTGTATATACCTTCTTGGATAGTTTGATTTTTATGACCATGTCTGCTTCCATAGCTGTAAAGAAAAATAAAACCAACAAAAAGGGCAAATAATATTGAATACAAATGAATCTACCTGCACACGAATAACACCAATGTGAGTGAGGAATTAATCCTCACTCAGACTAATGGCCAAGAGGACTATAAACAAGCTTTGAACTCTATTTTACTAGTTTTAGTTTCTCTAGTAGTAAGAGCAATTTTGAAACTACTTAAAATTTCTCTAAGACTGTGCAAATAAGTAAATATGTTATGAATAATGAAAGCCAGATTTCTTACTTTCACATAACTATATTACAGAGATGGAAAGGGGGAGAGTGTTTAATATACCCTATCAAATTAGAGTAGAATTAATGCTTTCTGTATGAATTAAGGTTTTTAATTCACAGATAGAGATGTTGTGTGTGTGCCCAAGTGTACATATATATATAACATATGTACTCCACACACATTTCCAATCATAGAAACAATGACATACAAAGAACAATATATACACTTTAGAGCCCAAATATATATTTTTAATTCCATTCTCTCTTTCAAGGAATCAGGGCTCTTTGGAACAATTCTCAGATTTTAGGGCTTGGGCTGGGAAAGGACCAGATGAACCTGGAGCATCTTGCTGTGCCAGGAAAGGAGACAGTTCTCAAAGGCCACTTGGGTTTAGGGTGAAAGGATCTAGCATCATTTAAAGGGGCCAACTCCAGGGATAATATGAACATCAAAATAAGTTCATAAATAATAGTAAGAGATGATAATACAGAAAATAAGAGTCCTTGAGTTATACTGACATGAAGGAATGTAGGGAAAGGAATGCTCTTTCAAATAGTAGAAAGTCAACTAAATTATAAAAGAGATAATAGTTAGAAAAAGCCCATTTAGCAACAGTTTTAGAACAAAAGGAAACATAATTTTACAATGGGGAATCTAGTAAATACTTCCTTAAACAAATGGTCAAAGTTAATGCCTTAGTAAGGGAAATTAGAAATCACATTTCCCCTGATATGATGCACTGCTTAAAATCTGTATGACGAAGAAACCTCAGGCATTCTACAGAGAACTACTTTGTGTTCTTCACAAAACACTAGGGTTATGAAAGACAAAGCAAGACTGAAGAACATTCTTCCAGTTTAGAAAGTAGAGATATGACAACTAAATGCATATTGTCATCCCAAACTAGTTACAAACATTATTTTTTCTTTTGCTATAAGAACATTTATAGAACAATTGACAAAATTCAGAGAAGGTGTATAGATTACATGCACCATTGCATCAGTATTAATTTCCTTGTTTTAATAATGGTACTGTGGGAATAAAAGATAATGCCCTTGGTTTTAGGAAATTAATTTTAGAGTAAAGGAGCATTATATCTGCAACTTATAATACTCAATGATCTTGGTGTCATAAATTTGTGAGAATTCTTTGTATTTATGTCTTTTCTCTAAGTCTGAATTTATTCAAAATTTAATGTTTCCTTTAAAAAAGAAATAAGGAATGAGAGTAAGTTGGTAAAATGTTGAAGCTGATTAGAGTCTGATAGGAAAGGCCCACAATCTCATATTCTAAATTCTAAAATTCAAAAACTTCTCAGAGGAAACTTGCCCACACCTGAATAGAATTGCCTGCAATTGTCCAGTGCTGATCTGAGTTCTTGTTTACTCTTTAGTCACCCTTCTGTGATTGTACGTCTGCTGCACTACAGAAGTGTTTATAGGGATGTCGTCTAAGATGCCACTGGAGGTGTCAGTGAATGTGTGGGATGTATACCTTACTACTTTGTAAAACCCAAAAGCATCCTAAATTTGGAAACACTTCCGGCACCTAGAGTTTCTGAAAAAGGATCATGAGCCATCTATTTGTCCCTCAGGGTCTGCATGCTTGGGACACAAAGCCATGTCCCAGCCTTCCTGCCTTAGCTCTTCTGCTCTCCCAGGATGGGCACACTCATGGACTTGTGAGTCCACACACAGGGTAGGATGGGGGTTACAAATAGCTGTCTAACTTTCCAGCCTCGGTGTTAGGAAGAGTCAAGAAACTAGGGGAATTAACCACCCATCTGTCTTTATCATTTTTAGGAACTTTCCTCTGATTATAAAAACCTGTGAATATTTTACATAACCACAAGGTAAATTAGATAATAATTTGTTTGCTTATTTTCAGTAATAGGTCAGCATGAAGCTGCAACGTCACGGCCTCCTCCTCATTCATCCCTGTCCGCTCCCCTGACCAGGCAGTGTGTTTTCGTTACACCCTCTCTCCTTTCGGCCATCTGTAGCCTTTTAAACAACCTCTTGGTGATTGCGCCAAGAGACACTGCAAATGCATTTCGACAAGCCCATCTTATAGAACTCCTCTGTAGGTAAGAGATCTAAGTATCTAAGGGAGAGATGAATGTACATAAGCTGTATTCCTAAACTGATTTTAGTCTTCATGTGTGCTGAGAATATATCCTCATTCTTTTTTTTGTCTTATACGACTCCAGGTTTTTGCTTTTGCCACAGTTGTCTTGACAGATTTGATTTTAGTTTATTGAAACACTTGTATTGGCTTGCTATATTCACTTTTAAGGCTTTTTTAAAAATCCAAGTTGTTCTCCATTTCATTTGTCCTCTAGCATATTCAAGGAATATAGTGTAATCCCCTTGGTTATTCTTAATTGTATGTAAAGAAGTTTTAGGATTCATCTCTGTAGTAGTCATATCTGAATTCATTTCGAGTTATTTTGTTATGGGAAGCTAAACTTTATATCAGAAAGTATTTTATCACTAGCCAGCTGTAAATATGGAAATCATGATTTGATTCTTCAAATTTTTATATTCACTTATCTAATATTAGTGAGCCTCTGATATAATTCTTCCTTATTTCTTATAAAGTGTAGTAAAAAAGGTTTAGATGTTGAATTCAGGTCCATCTAAGGCTATGGCTCCATCATACAGTAGTGTTACAGCCTTGGGAAGTTATTTTAATCTCTAGAACATAGATTCCTAAACTTATTTGACTTACCGCCCCCTTTATAGAAAAAAAAAAAATTACTTGATCAGCAGCCCCCTGGAAATCTACCGTGTGTGTGTGTGTGTGTGTGTGTGTGTGTGTGTGTGTGTTAGTTACCAGGAATTAAACCTGGGGGCATTCTGGCATTCTACCTATGAACTATACCTCACCCCTTTTTGAAACAGGGTCTCCTAGGTTAATGAGTCTTACTACTTGCTAAGGCTGTCCTCGAACCTGTAATCCTCCTGACTCAGCCTCCCAAGTCCTAGGATTACAGACTTGCATCCTTAAGCAAAAATCAAAAAAACAAACAAACAAAAAAAACCAGAAAGATTCAGTGACAAATTTTGTTTTATGTTATCTATAATTCATTCCAGTACCTTCCAGAGGGTGCCATAGCCCACTTTGGGAACCTATGCTAGAGTATTATTATTACCACCTGTTTAATGCAGTTAGTGCGAGGATTAAAAGTGATGGTGTCCAGAATACTCCTTTATACTACGCCTGACTTCTAGTCTATTACAGCCAAGAGTACCTGCCTTCCGTAACCACATACCAGTTTGCATTTCTCTGCCTCTCTTCTGTTCACCTTTGAACTTTCACTGTCTGAAATGTCTTCTCTTTGCCTAACCATAGCACCTCCTCCTTCTTTGGGGTATTAAAAGACCAAAAGGAAGAAAGAAGTGTTCTTCACTTCACTCCTTTAGCATTATAATCAACAATGAACTATAAGTTTGTGTTGTTTTTAATGTTTATCTGTCATATTTTTCTACTGTGATGCCTAGGATAGGAGGGTTGGAAAAGTAACTGCTAGTCAGCTGGCTTTCCTTCCTCCATGCTGCTGCTTGATGAATGAGCAAAACAGAACTCTGGGAATACCCTTGTGTCTCAGGAGTCAGCTGTGAGTCTGACCTGGCCTCGAATCCACAGAGGCATTAAAGACCTTTTATTTTTTCTGTTTTATTTATTTATTTATTTATTATTAAAAACAATAAATAAATAAATAAATTTATTTATTTATTATTAAAAACAATAAATAAATAAATAAATAAATAAATAAATAAATAAATAAATAAATAAATAAATAAATAAAACAGAAAAAATAAAAGGTCTTTAATGCCTCTGTGGATTCGAGGCCAGGTCAGACTCACAGCTGACTCCTGAGACACAAGGGGATTGAACTCAGGAGCATTCTGCCTCCAAGATACACCCCCAGCCCATTTTATTTTTTGTTTTTAAACACGGTCTCACCAAGTTGATGAAGGTCTTCCTAAGTTGTTTATCTAACAAGATATTTTCCTGTTTTCCGAAATACTCTGGGAAATTGTTATAAATATTATCTTATAAAAATCTTTTCTCTTGGTTTGTATTCAGGATTACCTCAAATGTGTGATCTTCCTTTCTCAGCCTCCCAAGTACTAGGATTAAAGGACTTTTTTTTTTTTTTTTGCGGTACTGGGGGTTGAACTCAGGGGCGCTCTACCTTCGAGCTACACCCCCAGCCCTATTTTTTATTCTTTATTTTGAAACCGAGTCTCACTAGGTGCAGAGTGCCTCACTAGGTAGCTGAGGCTGACCCGAACACGGATCCGCCGGTCTCAGCCTCCCAAATGCTGGAATTACAAGCGTGCGCCACCACGCCCGGCTTTAAAGGACCTTTTTTAGAAAAGGCTTATCATACTTTCGTACCTGTTTTTCATTTCTGACTTTAAAAAAAAAATCCATTTGTTTTACTTTGTTTTTACATTCTGAATACAAACATATCTACAAGCCTGTGTTTTTTGCTATTTTAAATGTAAATAGCTGCCGAGTTTTACTTCTGTTTGCCTTCCTTCTGAAAGGGCTTGCATTATATGTTATTCTGCTTTTAATAAAGTTTCCTTAGTTCTTTTTTTCCCCCAAAATTCTTTGCTTCTCACATTATCTAACAAGATATTTTCCTGTTTTCTGAAATACTCTGAGAACTTGTTATAAACATTATCTTATAAAAATCTTTTTTCTTGGCTTGTATTCAGGATTACTTTCAAACTTCAAATTCTGATTTATCAATCTTCAGTAGGTTACCTGTTAGCCATATGAAGGGTTTCCCTTTTCTGTCCTTCACAGCATTGTGGATGCCACGCTCATTGAGGCTTGCGTCCAGGAGCTCATGGCCCCCCTGGCCTCGTCCCCACCGGTGGAGCACACGCAGGCGCAGGTAGGTGTCTCCCACGGCCTCTCACCTCAGGCCGGTGGGGCTGTGTGCCTCAAGTGCCCAAAACATAAAATCTCCTGAGGAGAAGCACAGAAGAGGACGAAGATCTCTCAGGGTATATATGGTATTATGAGGTAATTGAAGTAGGTTATTTAAAATTTAATACTAGATATCTTTGAATGGTAAAAAAAAATAGCAATAGGTTTGAAGACCTGCATACTGTTTCTAACTCCATCATTAACCTTCTGTGAATATTTAATCACGCATCTTGGTATTGAGCACCACTGTAAACAAGAAAGCATTGGTATAGCGCCAGAGATTCCCATATTCCATACTGTCTCCTAAAGAAAGGGGGTACCCTGAACTGACCTACAGGGGCAATAGTAGCCTGGGTGCACTTGGCCTGGGTTGGATAAAAATAAGGAGGTGGTGGAAATGCCCATGAGGGTGCTAAGTAAGGTTTTCGGGTTTTTTTTGTTTTTCTGAAAAGGGAGTGATAGGGCCAATAGGTTTAGGAATCCAGCCCATCTACCTTTATGATCTTAGGCTATCTATCTCTCTTATATCAGTTATTTTCACCTAAATTGAAGTTGTTAAAATAGTTGCTGGCTAGCCAGGCATCGTGGCGCATGCTTGTAATCCTGGTAGTTGGGAGGCTGAGACTGGAGGATCAAAGGTTCAAGGACAGCCTCAGCAATTTATCAACACTCTCAGTAACCTAGTGAGACCCTGTTTCCAAATAAGAAATAAAATTTGTCTGGGGTAATAGCTCAGAGGTAGAATTCCTCTGGGTTCAATTCCCAGTACCACGAAAAAAAAAAAAAAAAAAAAATGCTTGCTGGCTAAATTATGTGTATATTCTGACTTCAGTTCCTTTGGAAAGATGCCCAGTGCTACTATAGCTAGTTACATGGTAGTTCTATTCACAGAATTCTGTGAACCTCCACACTGATCTCCATAGTGGCTGTAGTAATATGTAATCCCACCAACAGTGTATAATACCTTCATCAGCAGTTATTATTGTTTGTACTCTTTTCTTAATTTACATTTATTGGTGCATTGTAGTCTCACATCATAATGTAATTTAGAGACAGGGGCATACATGCACACAGCATTTTGTGAGCTTTCCCCTGGCTCCCTCCCCTTCCTTGCACATGACCTTGAGATTGGCACTGATAATTTCATATATGTACTTAATGGCATTGGAAATGTTTCCTTCATTAATTCTCCCTTACATTTCCATCTTCTTCCCCTACAACCCCCTCCATCACTCCACTGGGGTTTCTCCTCATTTATCTAAAGTTCCTTTTGTGTCCTGATCACTCCCTAACTTCCACATATGAGAGAAAACATAAGACCCTTCACTTTCTGTGACTGACAATATCACTTAACATAATGTTCTCCAGGTCCATCCGTTTTCCTGAAATGATATATTTTTTTTCTTTATTGCTGAGTAGAATTCCATTGTGTTTATATTCCATAATTTTGTAACCTGTTGACGGACACCTAGGCTGGTTCCATGATTTGGCTGTTGTGAATTGTGCTGCCATAAACATGGATATGCATGTATCATTATAATATTCTGATTTCAGTTCCTTTGGAAAGATACCCAGGAGTCGTGTAGCTGGATTGTGTGGTGGATCCATTCCTGCTTTTCTGAGGAAACTCCATCTTGATCTACATAGCAGCGGTGCTAATTTGCAGTCTTACTAAAAGTGTATAAGAGTTCCTATTTTCCCACGTCCTAGCCAACATTTATTGTTGTTTGTGTTCTTGATGATTGCCATAGGTGGAATCTCAGTGTAGTTTTGATTTATATTCCCCTTACTAATGATGTTGGGCATTTTTTCATATATTTATTGGCCATTGTATTTCTTTTGAGAAGTGTCTGTTCAGTTGCCCATTTTTAATTTGGTTATTTGTTGTTTAAGTATTAGATTTTTAAGTTCTTTGTATATTATAGGTATTAGTCCTCTATCAGAAGAATAGCTGGCAAAGATCTTTAATTTTGTAGGCTCCTTCTTCAGACTCTTGATGGTTTCCTTTTTTGAACACAATGGAATTTTACTTAGACATAAAGAATAAAATTATGTCATTTGCTAGAAAATGGATGGATCTAGTGAATGTTATTCTGAGATCAGCCAGTCTCAGAAAATGAAGGACTGAATGTTTTCTCTCATATGTAGAAGCTAGAAAGAAGTTGGGAAACAAAAGAGACTTCAGATAAATGAAAAGAGGTTCCAGTGAAATAGCAAAAGGGGATTAAGGGAGGTAGGTGTGTGGGGGCGGGGGAAGAGACTTAATGACGGAAACAGTTCAAATAATGCTCTACGTATATGAAATTACCAATACCAATCTCAGTAAATGTACGGGGAGGGAGAGGGAGTGGGGTGGGAGCCGGAGGAAGCGCACACAGTTCTATGTGCACGTATGTCTCTTTCACTCTGAAGCTCATTGTGATGCATAATTACAGTGTACCAACAAAAGTGTATTAAAAAAAGAGAAAAGACCTCACAGAGGTGATATTAGAACAGAGACCCAAAGAGGTGAGGAAACAAGCTGTGAGGTATGGGGCCGAGTATGTGGGCAGAGCTCTGGGTGGTGCTAAAAGTTCAGGGATGTTGAGGTTTGTGGTCGGTAGTTTTTGTTTTTTGTTTTTTTAAGAGTGTCATACACAGAAAGTTACTTGCGAACCACTGTATCAATATTTTATTCAATCTTAAATATGATAATTTACTAAAGACTCATTAGCAGTTCAGCTTTTTATCTAACACTTCTTATTGGCTCTCACCTTGCGTTGTGTTATTCATTGTAATACTTCATACATCCAGAGGTCAGACTTAGTGTAACTTTAATAGTATAGAATCTGAAGGGATCTAAAAGACTTCATGACAGTAAGAATATTAAATTTTACAAACTGTTCTGGAGTTTGTGAAGTATACAGCCAAGTGCATTTTTATGTAAAATAAGTTAGCAAATTAGATAAAGGGAGAACATCCCCATCAGGAGAAGTAGGACAGGAGAATTATTGTGTAATTGTCTGAGACTGTACCATAGAGTCATGTACCCCTCCAAAAGTTTAAAACTATTCCTGACTTTCAATTATGCTTTTATAACATTAGAATAAGGTGATAACAAAAGAGTGTGTGTGTGTGTGTGTGTGTGTGTGTGTGTGTGTGTGTGTGTTTGTGTATGTCTTAGGGAGGGCAGTATACAAAGAAAAAGAGAGTGACTTTAGGGACTGTCTCATTGCTTGAGGATAGTAGATAAATGAAACATCACAGCTCATGTTTTAATTGCTACATATCCAGAGGATTATTTTTTAAACAAGTACTTTTGCCAGGTAAAACTTATAATATTAGCATTAGGAAAATTCCAGAGAAAGTTGTGTTGGTAATAGTTGAGGTTTGATTTTTTTTTCTCATAGATGAGCATAGAATTTTTATGCTAAAGGATAGAGTCAAGGGCAAAAATAGAACATATTTGCGTTTTATTTGTAGCAATAGCTGGGCTATTAGGCTAGCTTTTTTTCCCTACTTGTACACTTTGAGTATTTTTGTAATATTTCTTTACAAAATTGTGTACTTTATGACTTTGGGATCCTATTTTCCTTCTTCTAGAATATTGGTTCCATAACTTAGCTATTTTTAAAATATAAAGACTTTTTCTCTTTAAATGGAATCCAGAGTTTAATTTTGAAATACTTTTTTGTCAGTGTGATAGTATAAATGTTTCCATTAATAGTATACTTATGAGAGAAATAATGCCTTGCTTACTATTTATTAATTTCAGAACTGCAAAAGTTATGATTAATATTATATTAGAATTTATTGATTTCTTACCAAGAAGTAACTTATTATAATGCATAGGAAAGTAAAATACTGTATCACTGAGATGGGTTTTTCACACGATATGTTTTGATGCATTTTATTTCCTTTTACCCATAGGTTTCTTTCCTCCTGGAATACCTGTCCTCCGTGTCTCGGCTTCTGCAGTCCTGTTTATTGGTAGATCCTAACCTTGTGACACAGGATGAGCTTCTGAAACCGCTTGTTAATAATGTCATTGGGCTTCTCACCATGTGCATCAAAGATGTAGTAGGTAAGATTATTTATTTATTTTTAGTTAAGGTTGGAAGTGTACAATATGGAGGAGAAAAAAAATCTTACTGTGCTCCAGGTAGTCTCTTCAAGGTTACTTTTTGGGTTGTGTTTTGTTAGTATTTGGAAGGCTTTTATGATGTATTTTATAGTTTGGATAGTTTTAAGTGGTTTCAAGAGACCACTTAAGAAGTATATTGTACAATAAAGGATCTTCCCTGTACTGTCATTTGAAATGAAGCCACAGCTCTCGGTGTCATGTTAGAAGGCACAGTGAGGTCTGAGTATTAACTATTCTTGAAAACTACAGCTAAGGCAAAATGACCTACTAATAAGTCATTCATAATAACAAATATAAGCCAATTTAGCATATAATGTAAAAAAATTCCTAAGGGCTTAAACTATTAGAAAGTATTCTATGATTAAAATTAAATATAATCCTTAGTAGTAGAAGACATTGAAACAATGTAGGATTTTTATCAAAATAAAGTGTTTTTAAAAAGTTTAAGTCATAGTTTATGATGAAGGAACTGATCATTTGAATTACTTTGCCTTTCAGTTCATTCTTTTTTTTTTTTTTACCTTCTCACTAAAATCTTTTTATTCTCAATTGTTCATAATTTTTTTTTATTATTTGTGCATTGTAAGCAGACATCTTTGTTAGGTACAAATTGATAACGACATATGTGCCCACATTTCTCATTTGACCCCTTATTTAATCCTTTGAACTGCATGAATTTGCTTGGTTTTAGGTTTGGAAAGTGAAGTGTGTCACGGTCTCCAGCAAAGCCTGTCTTTAGTATCTCTTGCATTTAAAACTTACCCCAGTGCTTTGAGTAGCAGGAACGCTATCCTTGGAAATTCTACACGTGGCTCATTAGGTTAGACTGTAAAATCTCAAGGTGTTACCAACCTGCTTCCCAAGGACTGAATGGTTGTTAGGAGAAAGGAGGAGGCCAAAAAGTCGTAGATCTTAAAATGGTGTGTGGGCCTCCAAAGCTCACCTGATAAACCGTTATTACTTAGTATTTAAGTTCTCATGTTGGGTTTTCTTGGGCATGCCTTTGAGAAGGACTGACATTGTGTTCATGGAAGACGCACATGTATGCAATATCAGTGCCACAAAACTGTGATAAGCAGACGGCTGCAGTGGGAGGACTTTGGATCAGTTTCTGGATCCCAAAGTCACACGCCAAGCGGTGGTTTGAGTATGTTGGCTTCTGTTGGCTGACTCATATATGCTTTTTACCAATCCTCTTACTTTTGTGTGTGACTGGGTCTTTGAAAATTCAGTAAAAGTAGTATATACTTTATTACTTAATTATATTAAAAGTTATTTAACCTATCATTAATTATATCACATACAGGAAGGAAAAAATGTTGACAGCATCTTGATGTATATCTAGCAGCTAGTTAAGTTAAAAGTTATTTTCTAGTATCTACCAAAAGTTAAAAGTTGATTAAAATTGTTTTTTTTTAAGAAATTAAAATTTTTTTTGGGAAAACTAACAGTTTTGAATAATTTATAAAAGTAATATTGCTATTAGTGTTTATATTAATTATTTATATAGGTTGATGCATTATAATGCATAAACGTAAATAAATTACATCCAAAGTTATTTAGCAAGTACAGTAATAAAACTGAATGTTAATAGCTTTTAATTTTTAATTTATTTCTCAGTGTAAGTATTTTCCCATTCTTAAGCCTGTATCCAATAAAAAGAGTAAGCTTTACACCTAATTTTTAGGTATAAAGTATAGATACACATATAGTACATAAACAGATATGCAGTATATCTGTGGAAAAAAAAATTTGTAGAAATGATAATGAGAAACATATGTCTAAAAAGACTTCTTCAAAAGCCAAAAATGACAAACGACATACCAAGGATTACAATAATCAAATTCCCTAGGAGATGCTATTTCAAAGTATTTCCTGGGTGCTGAAGGACTCCTACATGGAAGCCCTCAGTTCCTTTTGTAGTGAAGTTTGACAAATGCTACTGATGGCGTGCTCATCGAGAGCCTCAGATAGGCAGGCTGCCCAGCTGCCCAGCATTTACCACGCACAGAGATAGGAAAACGCGTCCTTACCCAGAAGGTTGATTGCTGCATGGTTAGCACTAGGAAAATCTGCAGAATCTACTTCTGTATCATAGTTTTCTTTGTGGGGTAATACTCTTCTTCATTCTTTGAAGAAATTCTTCTTTCTTCTCTGCCTTGACCTTCACACATTATATTTTCCTTTTCACGTTTGCACAAAGCTACTAGAGGGAATGAAGAAATAGGAGAAAACCTTTTACAGAAGTAGCAAACAATGATATTTTTTAATAATCTGCCCAGTATGTGGTTCTGAAGTTATGGCTTATATTCAGTTTGTCACACTTCCTGATTGCTGTGTAGTGGACTTTATTAAAAGAAGGGTTTGTGAGTGTGGCTTTTTGTGTAGGAGAGTGAAGGGGAGATATCTTTAAGAAAGGAAAAGAGAAGCTAATTGAAAAGAATTTTTGATAACACTGAATTACACTTATTTTCATTTAAGTGTAGTAAGATGTGGTAAGTTTTGTATTTTGAAATGCTCTCTTCCTTGTGTAACTTGAAATATTTGGTTCACTTCATAGATGGAGAGTTAATGTCGGCGTTTTATCACACTTGGACTCACCTGTTCGATCTTCTGACTACGCTGCTGAGGAAAGCTGGTGCAGTCTCCCTCTCTTCCATCACCTCCGCTCTGGCCAAGAACTGGGCAGCAGCAATGGGTAAAAATACACAAGTTTCAGGGACTTTCTGCTAGGAAAATTAAGAAAATTCTTATTCACAATTAGAGACCTAAATTCTCTAAAATTAATTATGGCACAGCATATGAAAGACTTACCAGAATAATTGTGTTGAGTAATTTGCAGTGCTCCTGAGGATCCCTCCAAAAATACATTTTCAAAAAACTGAAACACATTGCAAGATTCCCTATGATAAGATTATAAAACTGTAAAATAGACAGGCATGGTGGCACACACTTATAATCCCAGTACTTGGGAGGCTAAGACAGGAGGATCATGGATTAGCAGCTAGCCTCAGCAACTAAGCAAAGCCCCCTGCAATTTAGTGAGACCCAGTTTAAAATCAAAATAAAATAGGGCTGGGGTGTAACTCAGAGATAGAGTACCCCTGGGTTCAATCCCCAGTACCACAAAGATCAATCAGTGCTATAGATTTGCTTTTGTTGGTATAGAAACTAGTCTCTTCTGACATGCATGCACTGTACACAGGTAAATCTGCATACACAGAATCCTGTCTCCATGAAAACTTGGGGGTTATAATAAAGATGTCATCTTTTATCAAGATACTAAGATTTTTTTTTAAAGCACAGAAATGTCAAGAGTACATTATTTTTATATTTTCTATGTAATAGTTGCCCACTAAAATAAATGGTTATTTCTATATAACTAGTCTTTAATTTTTTCAAATCTTCCCTTCTAAATATAGTATAGCAAGAAAACTTTTGTTTACATAAATGTTTGTAACTAACATTTATGTTACCCTTTTAAATAACTATTTAAATGTATTTAAAATTGAGTACAGTGTTTCCAAGTTATCCACTAATTCCATTGATTGATTTTTTAAACTTTTATTTCATTAGTTAGTCATTCTGTAAAATTAAGTGTGTGACAGGGAGTGGTAGTTTTGAAGTAAGAATTATAAGGAAATATAGATTTAACCAGAAAAAGAATTAACTGTTTTCTAGGTATAGGAACTCTTAGTTTAACATAATGGGTAAATAATCTGTGTTGTAGATTGTTATTTTGTTAAAAGAGATAGAAATTGAAAGAGACTGCAATTCTCCTCCTGCATCCACTTAGAGGTGTCCACTTGGGAAAATTAGTTTACCACCGGAATAACCAACAGTGGAAAGCAAAATGCTTCTCACTTTAGACACCAAAGCCAGCTAGTCCAATCTGTCCCACAACCCACTTTGGTAAATAAAGTTTTATTGAAACACAGTCACACCCATTAATTAATTAATTAATTAATTATTTTTGTGTAATCAGAATATTTATTGCAATATATAATTCTATACACATATACAATATATATGCTCCTATATACAATCTGTAGAAGCACAGTTTTTTTCCTTGATATGAAGAGGAGCTTTTAATAATCAGAATATTTATTAAAATAGAGTAACTTTTATCTCAATTTAAGATTTTAAGAAAGAGTTCTCAGGATCGTTCAGCATCTTAAGGAGAAAAAAAACTAGAAATGCTTGATTTGGTGTTGATTTTGAGTTTGGCTTGCTTATTCTTTCTACCCTGTACTATATTTCCAAGTCAATTCATCATCACTCATGTTCTTTGTGAAGTACTGTGAAACCTGCATTTGTACATCATGCCAACACTGTGTACCCAGTCTTCCTTGATTGAAAACAGAAAAACACATTTATCCTTATAAGGTGGTATTCTAGATAATCAAAAGTATAGTAAGGCTCACTTTTTTTAAACTTAGTAGTGAATTGGAAATTAAAAGTTAAAAAACTTCAAGATTTGTATATGCTAGTGGAGCTCAAAGGATCAATACTGATCAACATATAGCCCTCTTATTTTAGGTCATAGTAAATATTGTATATATGTGTATTCATAGGCACACACACACACACACACACACACACACACACACACAGGTAAACACATATACTCTTTCATAAAATGAAAAGCCCATACAATGAAAATTGAATAGATTTTTGGACTCCATATTGTCTTGATACTGTTTAATTTTATACACTACACTTATTACACTTGAACTATTGATAACTTTATATCATTAGGAGCAAGGAAACTACAAAATTAGCTGCTCAGATCATCTGATTCATTTCCTTTTTAGCTCTGAAGATGCGTTCAGGCATTTACATCCGCAGTCTTTCTCCCTCCTAGGTATGTTCTGCAGATGTGTAGGCTTGTCGATCCGATGCCCTTCCCTGTACACTGCTAGTCTGCAGTTCCTGTCTGTTCTCTTGACTGAGGATGCAAAGAGGCGTCTCCAGGATAAAGACGCAACAAGCTTGTCCCATGGTCCAACAATGGCGTCACTTCTTGATAAAACCCAAGGCAATCAGAAATCTCCAGAACAGCTTAATGAAGTAATTCTTCAGGTATGTGATTTCTTGATTTTCCTAAACATTATTTGGTGTGTGTGTGTGTGTGTGTGTGTGTGTGTGTGTGTGTGTGTGTGTGTGTTTTATTCCAGTATTGGGGATTGAACCCAGGGACATTTTACCTCCAAGCTACACCCCCAGTCCTATTTATTATTCTTTATTTTTGAAGTAGAGTCTCACTAAGTTCCGGAGAGCCTCACTAAGTAGCCAAGGCTGGCCATGAACCCGGATCCTCCAGTCTCAGCCTCCCAAGCACTGGGATTACAAGCTTGTACCACCATGCCCGGCTATTTGGTGTTTAAATGAATTTAGTTTCAATCTTGCTAAAAAGTTGTTAAAACTGTTTTAGTCATTTGAATTAAAATAATTAATGCTGATTATGATTGTTTAAACAAAACAGAAATATAAGGAGATGAACAATTAAAAAAAAAAAAGGAAAAAAAGGACCAGAAGTGTTTCCTAAGTTGTACATTGTTTTTTTTTTTTCTTTTTTACAAATAGGAACATTACTACATTTTTAATATTATTAATCTTTCTTTTTAAAAGTCTTATAGTTTTATGATTTTTGTCTTCTCACCAAAAAATAGAAAAATAGAATGATGCACTGAAGGCCATGCCTCTGTTTTCCGGTCATCCGGCCGCAGTTTGCTCTGTCTACTGATTTGTACAGTGCCTTGGCGGCTTAAAATTTGGAGATGTTCACTCCCCTTCAGCCTGTGAGAGTAATGGTCATGAGGACATTCTGGAATATTTGTTCCTTTCACACTTGATCTTAGCCAATAGACTGAGAAGTGATGATTTGTATATTTTGAGCACCAGCTTTGACTATGTAGAAAGAGAAGAGAAGACACTCTCTGGCCCCGCTGGACTTGTCCTGTGGAGCCTTGTTAGTGGCCCCATGTTTCAAGGAGGCCATGATTAGATGCAGGATAAATGTGGATCCTTGTAGGGTGACGAGCCAGCTTATAATAGGGTACATAGGAAACACCCCATGCGAGAGGAACCTGTGGAATTCACCTTGCCCTACTCTTCCCTCATACTGTATAATATAATTTATCATAAAAGTTATTGTTTTTAAACTTTTGATGTTTCCTTCTTGGCCAAAGAAAACGAGGTTCTACAGCCACAGAACATCTCTATTTTCCTAATAACTAGCTAATTTTCCTCTCCATTTCTTCCACCTTATAAAATATACTGTGTGGATATGAATACATTAGCTAATTATTTAAAACATGTTTCCTAGTAAAGCGTACTCTTCTTGTTCTGGTAAATAGTAAATATGGATGCATAGCACTTGAAGGGCGAAGGCTAAGTTAAGACAGAGTGAAGAGAGGACTTAGACCCTTGGCTCACTTTGGGAAAAATGTGTACCTAATGTAAAGCAGGCAGTAACTAGTGGCCCTGTTAAGATACAAACACTCTTTTCTTTACCATATAGAAAGATAATATGTGAACTAAAATATGATTATAGCTAGACATGGTGGCCCATGCCTGTAATCCCAGTATTTGGGAGGCTGAGATAGGAGGATCACAGATTTACAGCCAACCTTAGCAATTTAGTGAGATCCTGTATCAAACTTAAAAAATAAATAAATAAATAGGGCTAGGGGTGTAGCTCAGAGGTAGAATATCTCTGTGTTCAATCCTCACTACCATAAAAATATATATATGTACATATGTATTATTAGAATACATTAAACAGCAATATATTGTCATAAATACTCTATGTATTAAACCATATGTTTCTGTAGGTTATGGTTATGCCAAGTGCTAGATGTAGCAAAGTAAACTATAATCTTTAAATTATCTGAAGAAATTGTACAGTATTCTAAAATCAATGTCCTTCAAAGGCATATTTAAATTTTCTGTAAAACTGTATTCAAAAAAATATTAGATATGAGACCTTAGGCAAATCACTTAACCTCTTATGACTCAGTTCTTCAAAGGCAAAATGAGAAGATTTCATTACATTATTGCTAAGTTTCAGCTTTCTCTAAAATTCTCTATCCTCCTAATAAATTATTATATTCAAAGTTCAATTAGAATGTCTTGGCAGAATATATTATAGATGACTGCTTTATAGCACAGTACCATAGGGGATACATATTAAAATTATACATACTCATCATAAATACATGTAAGTTTTTTTTATATAAAACCATTTCAAGGTAGTTTTAGAACTTGAATATTCTCTGTCAAATTATTTGCTATCTTTGGTCCATAAAGTATTGAATGCATTTGACTTAATAAAATTTTACCTTCCCTGCTTTATAGATTCTTTTTGGGTTTCCTTTGCAAATGCATATCCATGGTAAGATTAATTAAGCTCTCTATATGTAATGGGTTTTGTCTGTGACTCTACCCTTGACCTACACCTCTAACCCTTTTTATTTTTTTATTTTGACACAGGTTCGTGCTAAGTTACATTTGTTGAAGAGTTGGCTTATATAGTTGAGATATTTTCATACTAATGACTCTTCACTGTGATTAAAAAGCTTGTTCTTTATATTAATCATTTTAAAAAAAAGAAACAATCTTGACCTAGAATACCATGTCACTTAACTTACAGAAGGTATTAATCTGAAAAGATCATAAAATTTAAATAAATTTAATCTATTCCTCATATTTTCTTTCAACCAGTTGATAAAAAGACACGTTCCTCCTCCTCCTCCTCCTCCTCCTCCTCCTCCTCCTCCTCCTCCTCCTTCTTCTTTTTGTGGTACTGTAGATTGAACTTAGGGACATTCTGTCTCTGAGCTACACCCCCAGCCCTATTTTTTATTCTTTATTCTGAAACAGGATCTCACTAAGTTTCAGAGAGCCTCACTAAGTAGCTGAGGCTGGCTGTGAATCAGCAATCCTCCTGTCTCAGCCTCCGAAGTACTGGGATTACAAGCTTGCACTACCATGCCTGGCTGTCTTTCTTCTTCTGAATTCTCTTGGTTGACCTTCCACTTTGAGGTCTTGTACCATCCCGTAGCTGGTCATCTATCACCTGGACTGAGACTCTGTGCAGAGGCTCAGATCACTTTTTGGTCTGAAATAATTGGCACATGAGAAAGGATAGAAATCACATCCTTTTACTCTGACCTTTGTCAGTGTATGCTGAAGAGTGTGTGGATTTACTATAGATTAGTCCTGTTTATTTTTTGGTTTTGGCTTTCATAACAGTTTCACCATGCACACATTTTAGAGTGCCAAATAGTAATAAAAGTTTTTTACTCAAAGTAAGAGACTTCTATCTTCCTTCTTGATTTTTCTTTTCTCATAGGTGACCACTTATATCTCATTTGGCTAACCACTTTTTAGTTTCCCTTCAGTGTCTCTAAATAACTTGCGTATATTCCTTTGTCTTGGTTACTTTGTTTTTCACATCATCTGTTGAATTTTTACCATGGAAAATGAGATGTCAGCTCTTTCCACACCTTTAAGCACCTACTTGGTCAAATTGGGTTCCCAAGCTGGGTCTAGTGGTGCATGCCTGTAATCTTAATACTTGAGAGGCTGGTTCGAGGACAGCCTCAGCAAGAAGTGAGACTCTCATCAACCTAGCAAGACTCTGTTTCAAAATAAAAATAAAATAGGGCTACGGTATAGGAGTAGTTTAGAGGTAGAATGCCCCTGGGTTCAATCTCCAGTACCAAAAAAAAAAAAGAGGGGGGAGTTTCATGTCATCCCTTTAATAATTTATATATGCTAACATCAATTCCAAAGGAGTCAGTATGTGTATAGTGTCAAACCTGTAAAGTGTTACACATGATTGAACCAAGTTGAAAACAATGATGCTGCTATTCTTCACAGCTTTTGCTTTCCTTAGAGATAATTACTGCAATCTTTTTAACTTGCTGAATTTTCTATGATCTCGAATAAGCTTTATGTTCTTTGTCAGCATCCAAATGTCCTTTCAAGTGTGTCCAGAATTATCAAAACTGGTATTGCTTCATCCTCTTGCAGAAGTCTTTCCCATTTGCTTCTGTGACCTGCTGGGTGCCCAGTGATCTCCTGGAATCTCCACTCACCCTGATCCTGGGGAAGTTTCTCCCTCTGCTCTGTGCAGCCCCCTGAGTCCTGGGTTTGTGCCTGCCTCCATGTGCTGTCTCCTTTGCCCTTCTCTCCTAGTCAGTGCTTTCCTTCTGTTACAGTCTGTTCTGTAGCTTCCAGGGAAGCAGTGCAGAGAGAACTTTTTGAGGTGTATCTGTCTAAAAGTATTCTAGCCTGGTATCTAATGAAGAGTTGGCTCATGAGAATTAGGGGTTGTAAACAATTTACTTCAGAATTAGAAGTCATTATCTGTTCCCTTTAACTCCAGCATACTGTAGAAAATTCTGACGCCATTGTGACTCCTGGTTTCTCTTTCCTTGAAAGTTTTATAATCTTTCCTCTTTCTCTAGAGTTCTTCAACTTTCTGATGAAGTGCCTAGGTGTGGGTCTGTTTTATCCATTGGATGGGGCTCTCTCAATCTGTAAATTCATATTTTTAAAAAATTTGTTCATTGACATTCTGTTGACTTTATGTTCTCTATATGTTTGGAACTCTTATTAAGTTTTCTTCTTCCTATATACTCTCTCTTTTTCTCTATTTTCATTTCTGTGTTCTGGTTAGGAGTTTTTACAGATAACTGATAATATTGGTTATCTGCTCTATTGAGAGATTAAAGCACATTAGCAACCTTGAATGTATGAGTAGCTCTTGTCATCTGTAAGCTTAGCAGTGCGAGGGGACGTGTGGGGGCTATTCTGTGGGCCTGTCTTCTGGAGTTTGTCAGATTCCCCGGAGGAGTCCTCTGATCTCCTGTCTGGAGGTGAAAATGCAACTGCTAAGTGCTTTGCAGCAAAGTAGGCAAAATGAGCTGTGGCCTCAGAATTGAATTATACAATTTCACTTGGTCCTTCCTATTATCAATAAAATATCCTTACCCATAAGTGTGCCTACTCTTTGCCAGTTCAGAATCCTTCTAATTTATCCTCTCCAGAGTCTGAACCTCCAGGAATTTGCAAGAGCTGGGGAAGAAGAGTGGTTGTCTGTACAGAAATTGCTTATCTGCACAGAAAATGGTTGGCAGTGGGCAGAATCTAGGAGTGTAACTGCTTCATAGAGACTTTCCAGGCAACCCTGCTTGACCCTCACTCTAGAGGAAGCTGCCGCCGACCTCCCTCAGCCCTCATCGGTTCAGCATCTAGACCAGGGCAGGGTTCGGCTTTCTCTGCTCACCACTCAGAAGTCAGGATACCCGAGCCTCACCTGACCGTTCTCTGGTTTCATCTAAGTGCATTCTAGTTTCTAGGTTTATGATCCATGTACACACATGTGTGTTGCCCCGTTTTTAATCATGTTGGTGGGATTTTAAGGGGAAATAAAAGACATATCACTTTGCTTCATACAACTGCTTCATTAGAAACCTTACCTGGGTTTTGTCCCCTGTTTGTTATGTAGAGGAGGTGGTTAGCCCTTTTCAATGGGATCAATTTGGTTTTTCTCAAATGACTAATACATGCAGTTAGAATGGCTATCTTAGAGCAATTTGTCTATTAATGGTGAAGATTACCTGTGCAGACAAGTTAAGATCCCCACAGATAGCTGTAATGGTCATATACTCTATGTATATTCAACATCCTATCATATTTCTATGTCCTTTATTTCCCTTCATCTTCATGGTTACATTTGGCACCATCTTTACCAAATGTCCCTGGGGCTGGGTATTTAAAATCTAAACCATTGGCCAAACAGAGGTCTCCCTGGTTGGAGGCAGCGGCCTAAGAGATGCTAAAATGGACTCACTGGCCTGGTAGGAAAGCTGGGAGGACGCCACTGAGCAGGCTTCTGCATTGTTGTGCTTCCAAGCATCAGCCAGTCAGGAATTAGAAGTAGACTTACATCTAGGTAATTATTCTGTGCTGTAATTTATGTAAAATTATATAATTGTAAGCTTCGTTGTAGTAATGGCATTATAAAGCCAGATCATTTTGAAAATTACTTATAGAAGGAAAATTATAAATCTGAGTTATACATAATATTTATAAAGTAAATGAGAACTTCTAGAGTCTTAAATTGGAATTTATGAACCCCTTGAAATGGTAATAAAAATTTATGCATATATCCACATGAAATCTTACCTCTGAAAGTTGAACCTAAATCTAGTCAAGCTTTTAAAGCTAAAATATGCAGTAAATGGGAAATATAGAGGAAAGAAGACAGGTTAAACATCATAAGAAGGAAGCAAACAGACAAATCTAGAGTGTGGGGCCTTCTGCAGGATGACTGATCACAGTCTACAGTCTACAGTCTATTGATGCGGGGGAAGCAATAACAACATCAGGGGCCCGTGGTGGTCACAGGATGGGAGGCGATTCACTGGACAAGGAAAAGTAACTGCAGATACAATGTCAGGACTTAATTCTAGTAAACCAACTGCAGGAAGACACTGCCAAGGCAAAGGAGAGCGTCTGAATTCGAATTTGGTATTAGTTCATACCAAGAAATTGCTGCTAATTATGTTAGGATCTGGGTGTGGTGGCACACACTTGTAATCCCAGTACTTTGGAGGCTGAGACAGGAAGATGGCAGATTTGAGGTCAGTACACAGTAACTTAGCGAGACCCTGTTTCAAAATAAAACAGAGTTAGGGGTGTAGCTCAGAGGTAGAACCCCCTGGGTTCAATCCCCAGTACTGAAAAAAAAGATTATGTTAGATATAAGTATCATTTTGTGGTTTTATATATTGGATGATATTAATATTTGCAATCAAGTCAGAAATGTTTGAAAGAGAAAGAATATAGGGGTTTATTATTCTGTTTTTCTACTTTTCTACATGTCACAATTTTTTTTGTAATAAAAACCTTCTAACTCATAAATTCAAATGTGTTAAGAAAATGTACCAAAATATTCGTATTTTCAAAACAATAAGTGACTTTCCATTTCTACAGAAGTAAAAAGTTTTAAGAATGTTTGAAACTACATTATGTAAACTGATTGTGGTGGCACACACCTGTAATCCCAGTGTTTGGGAGACTGAACCAGGAGAATCAAAGACTCAAGGGCAGTTCATGGTAATCTAGTGAGACTCTGTTTCAAAATAAAAAATAGAAAGGACTAGGGTGTAGCTCAAAGGTAGAATGAATCTGAGTTCAATCCCCAGTACCAAAATAAAGGAGAGAAGGAGAGAGAGAGGGAAAAACACATCATATAACAAGTACCTGTTATTATAAAAATGAAAGATAGAAAGAACTAAGTCACAGGGATATGTCCAGTGCAAATGGATCATCGAAGGGAAAGTGTCCCTAGCAGGAGAAAGGAGGAATTTGATGACAGTTCTACTGGTAATAATTTTCCAAGACCTGGTTTTAATAAGTTACATATATACATATATCTCTTGGTGAGCTTGAGCAAGTACATAAACTTTCTGTATGTTAATACTAAAGTTTTTTCCCTGTAGTTGATGAGTATTTGGAAGTGATTATTGATCTTTTCCATATTACGAATTTCTTATGCAGCCTTATCCACATACAGCATTCTCAAACACTAATGACTTATCAAATTCCAGTGGATTTCACACAACAGGTGAAATCTAGCAATGCCTTTTTGGTCGAACATGCCTGTTATTCACAACAGTTTCGCTCCAGATTAAAGTTTTCTTAAAGGCAGTTTGATCTGTCTTCTCTGCAGTGCTATGAAGGAAAATCCTCCAAAGATGTCCTGAAGAGAGTTGCTGCAAATGCATTGATGTCCCTTCTGGCTGTCAGCAGAAGAGCACAGAAACACGCTTTGAAAGGTGATCTGCATGATATGTCAGCCACTTACACAGCACCTTGTCAATTCTTATAGTTTGCTGCTTGTTTGGTTTAATTGTTTTGGACTCAAATGATAGAATATATAATCTGTGTCAGTAAAAAACAAAACACACAGAAACAAAGTAACACATTTCTTTTATATTTTTTCATATAGAAATATAGTAAGCATTCATTATTTTTAAAATAAAAATATTCATGTAATTATTTTTACTTAGCATGTAGTGATATTTACTCTAGAGAATCTATCTAAATATTAGAGAAGCTAATAAAAGTGACACATTCATTACTCAGTTTCATGATAACTAAATATTAGTATCCTATGTGTACTTCAAAAAATCCCCAAACAAATAAGCAAAAAACTCATAGTTATAATAGTAAAGACAATAGCATCAGATTATCCTATATTTTCATATAAATTCCCTTCCTAAAAGTGTTGAAATTTCCCATCTGGATGTCAAGGAACACAGGTCTGAGAGTCGAATGAGAATAGCAGCAACAGAAAAGTCCATTAATTCCAATTGTGGTTTACTCCAAAAAAATTATGCAAGCTTCAATATATAGATTTGATTTGAGGGGATACCTTACTAAGTGGGCTTCAGCATTTTAGTTCTTTTGCATTTTTCTCCCTGGCTTATCATCTGCTCACTGAAAACACTAAAATGAATTGGGTCAGAAATATAACTTTTTTTGAAAATCTGATTTTATGTAGTTTTAATATAAATATATTAAATATATATAGTATATATATAATATAAATAATATAATATAATATATTAAATATATATATTTATATATTAAAAATATATAAATAAATATATATATTTTATATATATATAAATAAATATAGGAAATGGCTATCCTTTTGACTGATGTAGAATTTGTCTTTCAGCTGATCTCATAGACAACTGCATGGAGCAGATAAAGCATATCAATGCACAGTTGAACTTAGATTCTCTGAGGCCTGGGAAAGCAACTCTGAAAAAAAAGGTAACTTTTAATCCTGAACTCTGAGATTCAGGAAGGAAGCAACTCTGAGATTCAGGAAGGAAGGACATCTCCCCCGTGTCCTTGTGTCTACAAATGGGTGCAGGGTTGAAATGAGTATCTCATTTAGAAGAAAGGCTTGGTCAGATCGATTACTGACATTTCTGCATTAGGAGGTCATTGGCTTTTCCCTCCTTTAATTCTAATTTAATTCTGAAGGTCTTTGGAAGAGATAAATATATATTATATACTTTTGTTATCATAAGTATTTGGAGATATTTACATGTGCATGATACTATACCAGCTAAGTTCTTATACTATAAAAATAAAGTCTCTCAAAGCAAGCATAAATTCTTTAGAATGTGAGATCTATAACAACTATAATTTATTAAGTGTTTATTACATGTCATGCACTATTTAAACATCTCTTATATATTTTCTCATGGGCAAACAGTTATGACAGTCACACAACTGGCAATGAAGTTGGAATTTGGTCCCCCTTCTGGGGGGTTCAGAGCTGGTATTGTTCATCTCTGTTTATTTCTTTCATGACTTCTGAATGTGTATTCTAGCACTGACTGCTTAACTCATGTTTAATTTACATGTTCATGTAAACCACAAAGCAACACAATTATTACACAATAACTATGGTTAATAATAATTGTAGCCAATAAGAGTTTCCCCACAGACTTATTTGTAAAATGAAAGTGTATGAGTACAAAAATATACAAATACATGTGTGTAGGGGGGGGGGTGAAGCCATTCTAACTAGTAGGAAAATAAGACAAGAGCCTTTTTTAAATAATTTAATTGATGCAGGATATCAGTTCATGTTTGCCAGTTTCTTGCCTTTTTTCTTTTTTCCTCACCAGCAAAAAGTCCTTACTTCATCATTGGGAAAGTCAGCCAACACCTGATATGATTGAAAACCAGTCAGAGCCTGCCTCACTTTATTGAGATGAAACGTGGAGGCTATTATATATCCAGGTTCCTCCATGCTTGATAGAACAGAAATAGGTTTTTTGTGGCGGATGCGCTTCTTGAGATATGGTCATCTTTCAGAGATCGTTAGCATGTCAGTCCCCTCAAAGTTATAGTGGCCAGGCATGATTAGAGTGCAGCTGCATGGTATTGAGGCCCACGGCGGGGGAGGAGAGAGTTACTACACATAAAACGTGGAATGCATTTTTCAACTTCTTCTTGTTTAAATAGGAGGATGGTTTTATTAAAGAGTTAAGCATTACCATGCAGCTCCTAAGAAACTGCCTCTATCAAAACGAAGAATGTAAAGTAAGTAGAGCTCCTTCTTAAAATTTTTAGTAATAAATAGTTAAATATTATATGAGATAATAGAAAGGAAAGTGGGAAACTTTGAATTTTATGAAATGGATGCACATAACATTGTTATTCTTTGACATTAACTGCATTCTTTGGATTAAAAAAAATACTGTCTGTGGGAAATGAACATGTTGAACGTGTATTGAAAAGATAGGACTAACAATCTACATTTCAAAACAATCTGATGGGACTTAAGTACTGTGAAGCTTATAGAGAGCAATTAGTGTGGGGAGGAACTTTGGGAAGCCCACTGGGAGTGACAGCAAACTTAGGAACAGTGCTGAGCATTGGGAGTATCTTCCACTCCATGCTGTTGGATGCTCCGTACATTGTATAGGATATCTGTTTATGAGCATGTGCACACGTGTACATGATGCACAAATTCCTGTTGAATATCCTATGTATATAAGACACCTACACAAACTTAAATTAAGCAATTTTATCTGAGTCCTATTCATTTTTATAGGTTTCTGCAGGTGCCCTTTATATGGGATGATGGACATAATGGGCTAAAAAGATGTTGCTGCATTTATTGCCAGCAGCTGTATTTTATCTATAATATTGTCCCAATGGTAGCTGGTTTGGGAAGCAAAGGCTATGAGTTACTTAAGAATGTATTCATCTGTAGCCCTAGCACTTGGGAGGCAGAGATGGGACGTCACAGATTCAAGAATCTGTTCCCAAGATTCTGACCCCTCCTCGTACTAGTCAGAACAAAGATAAAGTTGACTTGTGTCTTCTGTTGATGATAACTTTTTTGTATTTGAATTGAATTTGAGTCAGTCTAACAGCTGTCCTTGCCGCCTTCCACACCAGGAGGCAGCTCTTGGAGCTCATCTTGTTCCTGTCCTGCACTCTCTCTGGCCTTGGCTTCTGATGGACGATTCGTTGATGCAGATTGCTTTGCAGCTACTTTGTGTCTATACTGCAAATTTCCCAAATGGTAAATAAAATCCAACATTGCCTTTCAATAACAAACTAAAATACGAGTTTATATAGGGTTAAAATGGTCTGGAAAAACACACATTTTGAATTGTTTCTCCTACACATTGAGGATATGTTGTTAAAAAACAAGGTTTCTTATTTCTCGTAGATATTATAAGAGCAGACAGATGTTTTAGGAGTATGCTGACATGGGAGCATCCCTAGACAGTTTAGGGAATAGGTGATGATATGGCAGTGGGGAACTGAATTGAAGGAAAATTAAGAGTGTAAATTCTTCACCTTGAAAGCCAGGTGAAGGTTGTTGCAGACTCTAGAACGAGAGATTGGCATGGATGAAAGTTGGCTCAAGGGTTGAGGATGTAGCTCAGTGCAGAGCCCTCACCTAGCATGTGTGAGACTCCGAATGGCTTTATGGCCTGGGTGTTAGCCTCTGGAATGGGGAGAAGGAGGTGCAGGCAGCAGTGCAGAGTAGAGAACTGTCTGAGGAGATGAACTTAGGGAGCGCTGGAACAAGAAGGAAAGCGAAGGCTGGAAGCAGGGATGTTGTTTACGCAGAGTTGTGGGTGATTTGATCAGAAAGAGAAGACGTTCCTATCTGAAACCTCTGCTTTCTTCATGACTTAGGAGAGTGAGCAAAGGCAAGGAGGAGATGCTTCTGAGAAGAGCGGGGTGAAGTAGCTCTTGTAGAGGAAGGAAAGCAAATGCTTGCGGAAGTGAAGTGGGATTGTGGACCATGTTAGGTACCATTTTCAGTTTATGGTCAGAAATGTAAGGTTTGACTGATCAGCAAGCCTGTGCTTTCTTCTGGCAACATTTAGCAGCTCAGCAACAGGGGTCTTCAGTTATCAAAGGATGTGCAGGAAGGGACTGGGACGCAGGATGGCACGAGCCCTCCGAGTCACCGCCACATGCTGACGATCACCTACCCTTGAACAGTCTGACTCCTCTGGAGCTGTCTGCTTCCGGAGCCTACTCAGGTGGTCTCCAGCCAGCACGGACAGATACAAACAGCCCTTCAGGCCCTTGGACTGTCATTCAGCTGTCAGTGTGCACTTGGTGCCAGCGCACGGTTGTCCTCGTCTTCATTCTGTGGCTGACAGCCTTCTCCGTCCCTTTCTTCTGCTTACAGTCTCCTCTCGGGGAATCTCCCAGCTCAACATCTCCCTCAACTCCCTGCGTGATGACTCTCTGACATGTCCCATCAGTCTGCATAGCATCCTTCTTGAAGTTACTCTTCACTCTTAAATTTAGGGCTTGGGAAAGTAAAAAGGAATAGAATCACTTACTAAATATTAAGCAAAGGAAATATATACTTTAATACACATCTTTTGAAATTACAATTTGTTTTGTTATTATACTTAAAATTGATGTAAATATTAAAAATGGTTAGGTTACCACTAACTTAAGGAGGAACTTTTTTATTTTTCTATCTGGTTTGTTTCTGAGTAAAACTGCATCATTTAATGATAGTTTTGTGTAACAGTTAATGGAAACATTGGCATTTCAATAGCACTGTAAAGTTATGAATACAGGAAAGGTCACTATATTTTTGTTTTTATTCATCTTTTATGAGTTTACAGAATGTGTTTGATTCTGATGTTATTATATGCATTCTGGCCTTTTTGCATGAACTTTCAGAAGTGAATTCTGCCTTAGTTTTATGTTACAATAAAGTCGTCTTTTTTGTGTGTGTGGTACTAGGGGGTGAACCCAGGGGCATTCTACCTCTGAGCTATATCCTCAGCCCTATTTTATTTGTTTATTTTTTACAGTACTGGGGATTGAACTCAGGGGCATTCTATCTCCGAGCTATGCCCCCGGCCCTATTTTTTATTCTTTATTTTGAAACAGGGTCTCACTAAGTTGCGGAATGCCTCATAGGTAGCTGAGGCTGGCCTTGAACCTGGGATCCTCCTGTCTCAGCCTCCCAGTACTTGGCTGAGACCACACTCAGTTACAATACAGTCTTATTGACTAACATTAAAATGTACTTCTAATATTCTCGTGGTTGTCTTCCTCCCTTGGTGAATCTCATATGGCTACTTAGCTTGCTGAGCGAGCACTTGGCTCTGGAAAGCCAGTCACACTCCACTGGTGCCTGCTGCTGGTGAGCTGTGTGCCTCTGAACAACCCACCGGCTTTTCTGAACACTTTTATTTTCACCTGTCCACTATGGAAAATAGCATTTGTCCTGTCCCCTGCTCCATGGATATTATGTTCTTCATTTGTCTCCTCTGTAAAATGAAGGCATTAGACCAAGTTACCTCTGTTGCTAAAATTCTCTTCTGCTCAAGCTTTTATTTACATGTTTTTCTCTAGGAACTATTAAGAAACCTTATGCTTGTTTTATTTAAAAATAAACCCTGGAATTTTAGAATTGCTCTTGAGATAACGAGCCCCCCACTGAGAACAATGAACGTGCTAGGTTGAAGGCATCATCATTAGCCTTCAGTGCTAATTCGCAGTTCACAGGTTCATGGCCAAGTCATCTTGATAGACAGATGTGCCTTACCATTAGTGTTTTTAAAAACTAAGCAGGGGAACCGAGAAGACGTTGTGATAGGCTGTTGTTTTTGCAGGATGCAGTTCTCTTTGTTGGTCAAGTTTTGGGCAGTATCCTGTTCAAGCTGCACCCAGAGGCGCCCCCAGCAGCTCTCTGATGCACTGCATCCTCAAGCTGGCTTCTCAGGTGCCTCTTGAGAACACCAGCATCCAGCAGATGGTTTTTATGTTTCTCTCAAACCTGGCTTTGTCTCATGACTGTAAGGGGGTGATCCAAAAGGTAAGTACTTAAATTCTCCTGCATATCATAAAAGAAATGCTCAGCAATATTATCCTTCCAATCAGAAATTTAGGACTCAGTATCTAGGGTAAGTTTATTATGATTTCAAGTCATTGTGGTCGAAAGGATTGTGAAAGAATCGATAAGATCACTTATTCAAAGCCACTTAATAGGTCACCATGATTTTGCCATTTCCTTTTAGTTGATCCTTCTTAGCTTTTGTATTGTTTTATCTTTCTCAAAAATGACAGTTTTAGAAAGACAGCTGTTTTACATTTATTAGAGATCATAAACATGATATATTTGGTCTTTAAGCTGACCAAATTGAGCAGTGACAATTTCACTTCAATTTATATTGACAGAATGGTTTGGGAGGTCACAGTTCCCCACCCCACCCCACCCCCAGCTAGACTTTCAGACTTTAACTTCTTTATGCCCTAATAGGAAATTTTATGAGTTCTTTGGGACTCCTGCTCCAAAACTTGACTTCTTATCATTGATTTTAACTTAGAGTACTTTAAGAGGGAGGGAATGACTCAAACAAATTCTAATACGCATGTGCAATTAGAGTCTGTATTTAAATGTATGTAAACAAAATTTCCAATTGGAAAAGTCCCTTAAAACTTGAATATGATTAGATTACATATTACTTACTAGTAACAGTAATTCAAGTCTGTTTTTCTTTGCTTGAAGACTAATATAAATTGCAAAGGTTGACAGTATTCATAAGAATTGAGTCTCCTTTTCCTCTCTTTTTCATCTGTTTAACCCTCCCCCCTCCAAGATACTTGGAGTATAATCACTAAATAGAAATACCTGTCTTCCCAAGGAAATGAGATGATCAATGTTACCATGGAAAAATGTTTTTCAGTGGTGAGCTGGAGCCAACTCCCTGTGGCTCATGGACGTCATTGTTAAATTCTCAGAAATTTTGTAGTCCAGTCGACATCATGTTATCTTGAAATCAGCCATGGTGAGAGCATTCACACCATGTAACACCGCAAATCAGGGATCCTTCTTCCCCTCACTGGAACCAGTTGTTCATTTACCAGCATACGACTGGAGAACTTTTTCATATATATGGTCATATATATTGCCGTTCATGTGTGTAACACGTACATTGTGTTTGTATGCATATATATATCTGAGTAAATATTCTTCATTTATATACATCACTTCCAAAGCAGAGATCATCTTGAATTGGGTGTACATGATCACCATTCTTGAAAATAAGAGAGCATGTGTGTGAGAGCACCCACTCCCTGGGAGGCAGTGCCATCCACCACTCTCAGGCGAAATAGGAACCCCAGGAGGAATGCCAGTGCTAAGCCTCTAGTCTGCTGTGTGACTTTGAGTGGAGACTTGCTCTCTTTAAGCCTCAGGTTTTTTTCATTTTTATAAGTAGACTAAACAAAATGATCTCTAAGGTACCTTTAAAACTCTCAGTCTGTAAGCCTGGTGCTATACTTAAGAATAGGTTAATACAACTGGGATCACACTCTGTTTTCAGGGCAGATTAATCACATCACTTTCCTTTGTTCTAATCAGAAAAGGCCTGAGATGACTTCTGCTGCATTGAGTAATGATGGGTCTGGGCACTTAGAGCAGTGTTACCACTCCCTTACTCATCAGTGGGCCTTAGAAAATGCAGCTCGTGCTGTTGGACACTCAAGTTCTAAACTGTCTCCTCTTTCTCCCATGATACATTTCTACATATTCTAAGTGGTACATGACATTGCTTAAAAACATCTTCAGACCCAGCAAAAAGAAGAAATGATGGCCACTCTTTTCCATTTAAAGCATTAAGACATATTGTATCACTGTTGTCATCGTCTAGTCTCTAATATCATGGTAGGCTCTAGCTTAATAAGAAAGGCAAGGCATGAATCTGAAAGAAGCATCAGTTTGGTCTAAGAAATGAGAAGTCAGCATGGGTGATGGCAAATGCAGTTCAAAGTAAGCATACAGTTTTATAGTTTCTTTGTTGCTTGGGTAATATTGCTAGTATTTCTGAAGCCCATTTTCTTATAACTTGGGTCCTTTTATGTAAAAAATAAAACTAATTTCATAAATGAAAGTCAATATCTTGATTTAGGCCTAGGAGAATCTGATAAGCTAGAGAAAGATTATTAGAAAGGGAGGGAGGGAAGGAGGGAGAGAAGGAGGGAAGAGGTGGGGAGAGAGAGAGGAGTTCTTCTAAAATGTCCAACTGATTATGGTTTCCATACTGTCATCATAGGTTTCTACTTGATATAGTACTTTTATATTGTTTGCATACAGATTATTCTAGACAATTTATTGCCTTTCATATGGTTAACAGTTTGGTAGAGTTTGTAGAAGGGACTTTATTTGAAAGTTGAAATGACTTATATTTCAAGTAGTACAGTTTTGTTATCTATGAGTTTAATAGCATGACATAGCCATAAGAAATTATTTATATGGCTAAAGTGAATATAAATATATATCCACATATATATTTAAAAGAAATTACTTGTAGCTATAATGATAGAAAATACCAGAGTTGTTAACTAGTGTCTAAGATTGATTCAACACTTGCTTTATTTTCTTCCCCATAGGATATCTTTTAATGAGTGGCAAAATTTGCCAGAAGGCAGACAAAAAGAGGAAATTCAAAAGGCCTAATATAATCCCCAGACTGAATGATCAATCCTAAATAATTGAGTTGACTGTAGTTTACTTCATCCATCATCAGGGAAAAAATTAGGAGGAATTAAAGTTTGACACTGTTTTGTTCTTCTTACCTTTTTCACTTATGTCTAGAAATAATATAGATGAAGTATGTAGAAAGTATTGCAAGGAAGGAGAAATTAAAGTTGGAGAAAAGGATATAAAAATGCTGGTTAATTGGTCACCAAGGGACTGGGAAAATAATGAAAAAGACCCAAGAAGAAAATAATATAATATTCTTTCTGTTTACCCACAGAGTAACTTCTTACAGAACTTTCTGTCTCTAACATTGCCAAAAGGAGAAAATAAACACCTCAGTAATCAGACCATTCTTTGGTTGAAGTTGCTCCTGAATATGTCTTTTGGAGAAGATGGACAACAAATGATCCTGAGGCTTGATGGCTGTTTAGATTTGCTTACGGAGATGAGCAAATACAAGCACAAGACCAGCCCCTACATACCTCTTCTTATTTTTCATAATATTTGCTTCAGCCCTGCTAATAAGCCCAAGATCCTGGCTAATGGTAAGTATTCACATTCTATACCACACACATGCACTTTGATACGTGTGTCTACTCATAGCCTATTCCATTCAGATGAAAACACAGAATAAGTTTATAATTTGCATTTATAATTATGCACCCCCTACCTTTGAGGCACTGTTAGAGGCAGACGCTGGGAGAATGAACCAGGCAGGGCTCCAGCCTTTCAGGAGCTGCCTGCAGTCTCTTGATGCTAATGAATCATGTCAACCCAGTGGGCAAACTAGATACCGGAAGGAGGTAGCCAGGGAGGAGAAACGGTGGAGAGAGGCCTTCTCTGACCTTCCCTTTAACTTGCCTCTGATCTTTCTCTTGCTCTAACTCCCCCTCAGCTGCTGTCTTTCTTGGAGCAAATGCTGTGGTGTCAGTGAAGACTTTATAGACCAGCCGTTACGGTTGTGGTTCCACCCCCTTCTTCCTGCTTCCTGTCCCCTCTCTCTCGTGTCTTAATCCCCTCTCCCATGTGATTTCTCTCCATGTCATCATCATCACTCTCTGCTGCACTGTGTGTTTAAAGTATATTTCTGCCTATTCCTAGACTTCCCCAGTAGAACGTACACTCTGAGGCATCCAGAAGTCTTTGCTGTTTTGTCTTCTGTGGCACCTAGAACTGTGCCCATCACCAGGGAGCACTCCTAAAGCCTTGGAGATCGGAGACACCAGAGAGGAGAGGCGAGAGGGTTCAGGCCCAGAGACCTCAGTCTCTGAGAAGTAGAGTAGTTGGAGGTGAGGACTGGAGAGGCGTCAGGAGGATTTTGATGCCAAAAAAAAGAGAATTGGAAAGATCTATTTCTGTAAAATGTGAAACCTCTGTGAAAGGTGTGTGCATTTCATGTGGAGGGTGTTTTATATGGAGCCACTGTGTTATGGTGAAGAAAAATAAATAAATAAAAGAGGTGGGCCATAGAGGCCATATCTGACCTTGAGTGCCGGCATCACGGGGCAGCTTCTCTGGGCCTAATGTCCCCATCTGTGAGGGAATCCCTCCTTTCTTAGTCTTGGTAGAATCAGTTTATAAGCATACATAAAGTGCCTGTCACCATTTGTAGTAGATTATCGGGCGCCCCAGGCTGAACCCTCAGCCGTGAGGCCCCAATAAAAGACGCTGGCTAAATGCTACTGGTTCGAACCTCTTTTATTATATCTCTCTCTTTCTGGGATCAAGGCGTTGCACAAACAATAACAAACACAGTGCAGAGGTCGTCTTTCCAAATAGTGCTTTTCTACAAACTTTCAATAACCCCTCTCTCTAGCAACCCGTCTTCCACTAGCAACCCACAATCTTTCTTCCCAGGACTTCCCCAGCAACCTGGCCA